>JADIIU010000121.1:0-37124 GCA_027603945.1 Terramyces sp. JEL0728
TTAAGGTCGGTTTTCCGTGAAAAAAGACCCGCACAAAGTTGGCCGTTTTTGAAGCGACAAAGCAAAGTAGGTTCTGCCCAAGAATTGGTTCAAAATGGACAATCAGAAAACCACCGCAATTTGAAACGATCAAGGAGCCAATTTCTCGGATAGGATTATGTATTTGTGATGAACGTGCTGAGTCACTGCCTCTGTTCGTCCGAGGCGGATTACAAAAAAGTGCAAAATCGGGTGAGGCCCGAGTTTGTATAAAAAGAAAAGTAAACACAAATCGATAGTTTCCCCACTAATGACCGAAGTTAAAGAGTTCCAAGAGAATTTAGAGGTAGAAAAGAAATTGGATGTTTCAAATGTCGAAGGTGGTAAGACCGAGGAACCAACTGATCACTTGGATTATGTTGCTGTAAAATTAACTACATTTCAGTTTGTATCTGTATTTATTTCATTCGCCCTTGCTGTATTTTTGGGTATATAACGATTAATCCTAGTTTCTCTTGATGGAACAATCGTCGCAACCGCAATCCCGGCAATTGGAGCTGAATTCCAAGCTTTTGATAAAGTATCTTGGATTGGTATTTCTTTCCTTTTGACTTCAACTGCGTTATCTCCTGCCTATGGTGAACTGTGTAATATTTTTGGTAGAAAGCCCGTGTTTATGTTTGCTATTATTGTATTTGAAGTTGGGTCTCTGATGTGTGGGATTGCAACCTCTATGAACTTCCTGATTGCTGGCAGGGCTGTTGCTGGTATTGGCGGTGGAGGTATCTTTTCTTGCGTGCTGATTATGATTGCGGATATCACATCATTAAAGGAATCTGGCAAGTACCAAGGAATCATTGGCGCAGTCTTTGGATTGTCTAGCGTTATCGGACCTTTGTTGGGAGGGATCTTTACCGACAAACTTACTTGGAGATGGTGCTTCTATGTCAACTTGCCTATTGGAGGTATTGCTGCCATTGTTGTGTTCATGTACTTGACTTTTCCACCACCAGAAGGTTCAATCAGAGAAAAATTGTACAAGATTGATTATATCGGTACTTTCTTTATTGTTGCTTCCACTGTCTTGATCTTGATTCCATTGGAATTAGGCGGATCTACCTGGGCTTGGAGTGAACCAAAAACAATCATCTGCTTTGTCGTTGGAAGTATTCTTGCTATTGTATTTGTTTACGTTGAATTCAAAATCGCAAAAGAACCAATTATTCCACCAAGGCTATTCAATGACAGATCAGTTTCGCTTGCATTGTTGGCCGCTTTCCTTGTTGGATGTGCATTTATTCCACTCTTCTTTTATGTGCCTACCTTTTTCCAACTTGTTGATGGAGAGAGTGCAACCTTATCTGGCTTGGAAAGTATTCCAATGATCTTTGGTTTAGTGCTTACTGCAACTGTATCTGGTGCTTTGGTCGGTAAACATGGTAATTACCGTGTTTGGTTCTTTGGCGGAGCAGTGTTGCTCGCTGTTGGTCTATTTTTAGTGTCCAGACTTGGCCCTGGTACACCCAAAGTATTACAAATCATATTTTTATTCATTGGCGGTCTTGGTGTTGGTTCAATCATCCAAGTCAGAGTTTACGCTGTCCAAGCTGGTGTAGAAAGAGACGACATTCCTTCTGGAACTTCAGCTTCCAACTTTTTCTTGAACTTGGGCGGTACTTTTGGTTTGGCAATCTTTGGAACTGTATTCAACAATGCTCTTAATAGTTCCTTGGGTCCAGATATTGCGAAAATTGCTATAGGAAGTCCAACTACAATCAGAACTCTTCCTAATGCTGCTGATATTATCCAAGCTGTCAGTAATTCCCTGAGCAAGTCCTACTACTTTCCAATTGCTGCAGCAGCTTCTATTTTAATAGTAGCTGCATTCGTTAGAGATAGAAAATTGGCTGACGGTTCTCCAGTTCATATGGCAGCTTAAAATAGATATCTATACTTTGAATAAAGGATTGTTAATTGAAAACTGTTTGATTTGCATGAAGCTTGAAGCAATCGTGATCAAAATCCATTATAGTCCTTGCTTGATGGTAATTGGTATTAATGAATCATGATATTCCGGTAGAGCCGCTTTACTCAATCTGTAAATGCAAAAATACAAGGAGAGCTGCAGCGATTAGTCTTATATGTCAAACCAATATTTTGAAAGCCACAATAAGTTTATTTTTTGAATGCAAGAATCGAAAAAAACCTCTGGCAAAAAAGAAAACGAGAGAGATGTTAGTGCAGACCATCCTGTTGGAACAATTCAGCAAAGACGTTTGCGACCTCGACATACCAGATATACTCCTAATATCAGTGAAATACAAACACAGGGTTTACCAAGTCAACCACAAGAATCTCTCCCAAATTCCAATTCAAAAAAGCGTAAAAATACAGCTTACTTGAAACCCAGCGCAAAGAAGGGTAAAACTGGCACCATTTCGAATGGCGAAAAGATAGTTATTTGGGTCAAATATCATCTATATCGAGCGATGAGTTATAAGGTAACGCAAAGTTCAGACATATCGGGTCTGATAGATAAAGTATTTAGAGCCCTCCCTCATTTGGAGAAGAAAGGGTGCAGCCAAATGTCATTTAGTTTGCACATTCCGCCCAGTTGCAGCAACTCGGAAATGAAGAAGGCTACTCTTGGAGAAGATAGTAGCAACCTGCTTGCCTCGAGTTGTTTGGTAGCTGATTTGGGTATAGCTGGTTCCTCTGAAGCGAATGCATTAATTCTACATAAATTATCACCTCAAGATTCATCTGCAAATGTTACTTTTACTTTTGGAAGATCACAGACTGCAGACGCAGTAAAAGAATATATGTCGCTGGCTGAACAGTTAAAGGATACGAAAGAAGTTAATGATATGGCAAAAATAATCAAGGACAACGATAATGTAGAGGACTCTCCATTCATTGTTATGGTTGGTTCCAGTGGGATTGGTAAAACTCAGATGGCCTTTAATCTGAAAGCCAAAGGATTTACTGTAGTCTATTTGCCACTTATTACGACTGGCGATGAAGGTGCCCAAACAATCTACAGAGCTTATCTCGAACATACCCGTGCATTTCAGGAGTGTATCAAAAGGGATTTTGAAGACTACACAAAAAGAGTAAAGGAAAACAAAAGCGACACTGGTGTCCGGCTAGATGCATTTCACTGCTATGGATTATTATTGGCAATGTTGAACGATTCTAGCCAATGGCGAATGCAATCAGCTTTGAAAAACGAACTCTTTGATAAATTGGAAATGTATGAAAGAGAAAATCGCGTGGTTGTGTTTTTCGATGAATTTCCAGCACACGACCGATTTGCTGATAATACAGAAGAATTACGATTTATGAGAAATGTATATCGAGAAATTGGTGTTACAGTAATAATTGCCTCCACTAACAGCGCTGCCACAAATCTTTTGAAAGGGAAAAATTCTGCTTCTAGGTCTGGGATATGGTGCAATGTGTTCCCCCTATACATCAACTATATTGTCCCTAAGGATGTATACAAAATTCCTTGGCTAATGTATTTATTGAAGCACAGCCGGCCACTTTTTGCTCAAGCAGCTTATTCATACTGGAAAAGCTATCCAACGGTGTCGCTCTCAATCTCCTACCTGACTGGGATGTTTAAAGCAATATTTAATTTGATGTCCAATTTTTGGAAGAATTCGAAATATGATGCATTTACTCACGGGCAGATATGTTTGCTGCTCTCTGCTCATTCAATTGACGAAATGGTCTATCACAAGGTAAATGGGATTTTTGATGACCAGGTGCATTCCAAAAAAAGAAATCCTGGTAATACTTTAGTTGCAAGTTCACAAAACAACATAATTATTGCGAAGCATTACTCAAATTTAGAAGAATACTCTCCTTTCCAATTGCTAAAGGATGGTACATCCCTTTACAAAGTTAGTGACGGTGAAGCTTGGACACCGAAAACCAGGTTTCTCGGCCCAGAAAAGGATTTACTCTTGCACCTAGTTTCAATGGGATGTGGAGATGATGTACCTTTTAAAGGAACATTCGCCGAAGCTTATTCAGATACTTTAGAATACCAATCGTTTAAACTTCCTATTCGAAACTTAAATCAAGAAAGCAATGACGGACAAGAAAGAGAGGCCATAGTTTGTGCGACCCTTGTTCTTGCGAGCAGATATCACGGCCTGGAGCTTTGTGACTGGATTCCCTTTCTCAAAAGGTTTGCTTTTGAAAATGTACTCGAATTTTCAAATAACCACTCAAAGTCCAACCACATCGACCAAGAGGTTATACCGCTTCTCTCTGGAAAAGTGCCATTCCTTGGATTCCCAGAAGTTCAATGGCCACATGATTTAGAGAGAGTTTTGGGAATGAGTGTTGGTACGATAAAGAGGTGTTTGAACTCTGATAAGTTTGACATTAATGTTGAAAAGGAAATGATTGTAAATGGAAAAAGTCAGTGGAAAAAGGTGTTTACAGTGGAAGTTAAAGACAGGAAAGCTCCATTCGGATGGAGATCAGTCGCAAACACGTTTGCTAGAATACCTGATGGATCCAAAATCCATTTGATAGTTATAAATACTTTAATCCAAAAGTTTTCAGAGATTGTTGAACCCAGGAAAGCTACTAAAAGGGCAGGTAATGTTGCACTAATACCAGGTATATTCCCTCTCAAAATAGCGAAAACCAAAGCTACAGATAATTTTGCAAGGAATATCTTGCCTTTAACGAAAAAACAGACAAAAAAGGGAGATAATCTGTCAGAGATGTTGTATGAAGACGTTTATGAAGCTATTGAGGAGCAAAGGTATGACGAATTGGTTGGGAATAATGCAAACCTGGCCAAGACGCTTGTCTGTCGATTTGATGGAAATCACTTTCACAAAATGGAAGGCATAATCAACAAGTGTCGATGTGAATTACAAGATCATGGAAACTGTAAAATGGATTCGCTAATCATCGTCATCCCTCTTTGCGACCTGGAATGCCCGGTATTGAATGACTGAGGTTGATTCGAGTTAGTCCGACAATAAGCATATCAACGTGAAGAGAAATCTTGGTTTTGTTAATATTTGCATTGTATATTTATTAGTGCTGGCTTTTGAGATTTCCATGTGTTGAAGGCTTCCCTGCTGTGTAATGACACGATGACTCACTAATTTAGAAACTCTGCCTGCATCGTGGCTTTATCATCAATTACTCTACCTTACCGAGATTTGCAAGAATTTTTCGCGAGTAACATCTCCAAGGTAAACAATGGATTTAGAATCAACCGAATGAGGATTTGCACTCATACTGGGGTAGTTTTACGTGAGGGCAGAACAGCAGATACTTTGTGTTTCCAATCTCTTTGGTGTCGGCTTGTTACATCTTGTGTCGGCTCACATATTAAATTTAATCTATTCATCCCAATAAAAAATAACAATCCTCCCACATGCTAAATCTACATGGAACAGTGTTTATTTAAACTAAATTACGATACTACCTTTCATATTAATTTTTCACTCGTCCGAAATTGATTCATTGTGGGTTTCAGAAAGCGCCAGCAAGGCAGAGTGTACGAGGCAACCATCAAAATGATTGGGACAGACAGTTTGGCTGAGTATGAGGCACATCGCCTCATTTTAGCCAGGAAAGTATATAAACACAACTAATTATCAAATCAGTACCAAATAAAATAAAAATGCAATTCTTAGTCTTATCTGCTGCTGTCGTCGCTGTTGCTCAATACTATCCTGTAACCACTACTCCTTGTGCTGAAGATTTAGCTCAAGTTGTTCCTACTACTACTCCTTGTGCCGATGACCTCGCTGTTGTTGCAACCACCACTCCTTGCGCTGAAGATCTTGCAGTTGTAGCTACCACCACTCCTTGTGATGAAGATCTTGCAGTTGTTGCAACCACCACTCCTTGTGCTGAAGATCTCCCAGTTGTCGCTACTACTCCTTGCGCTGAAGACCTCCCAGTTGTAGCAACTACTCCTTGTGCCGATGACCTCGCTGTTGTTGCAACCACCACTCCTTGCGCTGAAGACCTCCCAGTTGTAACCATGACTTACAACACTCCAGCAGCTTATGCAACTCCAGCTGGCCAAGATTTAGCTGTTGCTGCAACTACTGGCTACGGCTACCACAACATTGTCTCTGGTGCTTCAACCACTTTCTCTATCTTTTCCCTCGCTGTAATTGCTCTTGCACTATAAATAAAAGATGGTTTATTATACTCTACTGTTTTTTACCTGACATTAGCTTGATTAGCGGATGATTCGGAGCATATTTTTTCACTCTTTGGTAGTTTACGAATGCATACGCGTATAGTCCGAATGAGAGGAGTCCTATTATTATCCCATGTGCAATTGATTTGTGTATGGTTTTCCTATCTCTTGTTGCCATTGACTCGTAATTTATATCTGGATCATTGTACTTTTTGCGATATGTACATGTCTTGTGTGTCGGGATACTTTCCTTGTACTTTCCTGTTTTCAAGAGGTTGTAAGCGTTGTTTATTTGAACAAATTTGCGCTGGTTGATCTTTTTCAGGCTCAAATCAATAGTCTTATCCGGATGCAACTCTTGAACCAGCTTATAGTATGCTTGTTTGATTTCTTTTTGTGTAGCTGTGTTTGTCAATCCCAGGATTTTATATGGTGAAGTGAACCTCCTACTCATTGGTTTAAAAATGGGAAAAATCAGAGAGTAATTCCGACAGTCTTTTAATTATCAGAATAAAGACGATTAAAAGTCCACGGTAAATTAATGACTCATTGGTGTGAATGCAGTGTTTTATTCCAAGATCATTCAACTTCTTCAATTGATTTACCATCTAGTACTCGTACAGTATTAGCAACAACAGTAACGCCTTTTTTACTATTATCCTCTGTCTGCCAGTACTTGAATTCCCCTTCCACAAGCACCATGCTCCCCTTACCCACACTTTTCAAAGATCTAAGAGTGGTGACTGAATGCCACATTGTTTCCGTCTCATATTCATCTCCCCTTTTAATAGATTTCGTCGTTGCCATTGAAAATTTCCATGATCCTTGGTATTTCGAATCTTCTTTTGGATGATTGAACGGAACAAACTCTGGATTCTGTCCAATTCTTCCTACAAGAGTGACTTTGCTGTATACTGGATTAGTAAAAGGTACTTGATCGTCTAAACACTCGCAACATTTTTAGATTAGTGAAATAAAAAAAGTTTATTTAGAATATTAATATTGGCAGAAAGAGTAAGAGGGAATAAGTTGCGGCTGAATTGGCATCAAATACTGATGGTGCAGTTGTTTGCACCAAAGTTGCGAATTGATTTGGAGCGCCGTTATTGTAGGCGTCCGGAGAAACTCCATTTGGTACAGATCCAGTAGTTCCACTATTCGATCCGCTTGTTGTCTGCCCATTATACTGCTGATTCTGTTTTATATAATAACCAGCATTTGGATCATTTGGACAGAAATTGGTAAAACATCCTGCTACTGTTCTATAAAACGAACCGATGCAGTATGATACTGTTACTGCTCCTTTACAGGCGATATCTGCTGTCCTGCTTTGCGGCGGTAACGGTTGGCCACTAACAGAAACCACGCCATTAGAGATACATGCATTGAAAGCATAGTTTGGTAGGTTTTGGGTGCAATTTAGTGTTTGTGAAGTTACAAATGTAAGCAAGAGAAATATCGCTAGATTTTTAACGCAAGACATGAATTTTTGATTTTGGCAGAGAATTTAGTGGTTGGTTTATCCGCATTAAATTGTCGAGGTTTATCCATTATGAGGTATATCGGTTCGTTTCCGATAAGTATCGTTGAAAATTCAGCAGAAATGCTATGGTATTCGCTTTTTGTATAGATCATAGTCAGGCGTATTTGAATAAAGGACTAAAATTCAAATAGAAAAGGTAAGGAGATATCTCTTTACAGACCAGGTTTATCAAGTGCAAGTACGTCTACGTCAGTGCGTCAGTAGTCATGCAGTAGTTTCGACTAGTTCTCTATAATGGACTTGCTCAATGATAAATTCCATGGAGGTTTTAGGGCAGTCAGAATCAAAGGACATTCATAAATTCCAGCAAGTTTAATGATATTTGGATAATCCCGCTAAATTGAAATACTTGGTGTCTTCTACAGCAATCGCCTGTTTCAATTAACAAAGTTGGTCCACTAAGATGATGTGGTTACTATTTTCAATCACATGAATCTGTGCTTTGCCCCTATCTTTGCGGAAACAGGCAGAAATGACCCAGACTATAAAGCCTTGGATGGTATATACACCTTTGCCCTCCACTTCAATTGTTTTAATAGAGAACCAAATAATACCACATAAGGTATGATTAAAATTGGAAATATTGACGAAATAAAAAAGGGGCAGAGATACCCAGGAACTTGCTCTAGAACAATGCCAAATGAATACTTTGAAATGCTAATAACCATTTTTTTAGTTTTTCTGCGCAAAGGTCACTAGTTTCCTTTTTCGTCCTGAACAGCGGATAATTTTATAGAACCAGTCTTGCAGCAGATTCATTCGGCCTCTATAAAATCAGATTCATATTGAATTTTCGAGTTTGCTTGACATGCTTGCATATTCGGCCAAAGACCATCTTTAATAAAATAAATCGGTTTTTAGCCCAAAGGCGGATTCGTCCTCCACCTTGGTGGCACTTTTAGCCAATCATTTGAAAAGAAAAAACTGGTGAAATTATTTTTACAACCACAATTTTTGATGTTGAAACTAAAAAACAGCTGTGATTACTGTATAAAAAGAGTACTATTTATTAACGCAGAAAAGGAAATGCAGCAGAGAGAATCCCTGTGCGCTGTGTGTTTCAAAGGGGGAGCGGTGTGTTTACAGTTACTCGAAAATACAGTCCGTACAACAGCAAACGCAATATAACTTGGAGACAAGAATCAGGACTATTGAAATGTATCTACTTATCCCCTTCAAACATGGATGGGAAAAACGGATATGCGAAATACAAGCAATACCTGGTAAAAAAGAACTGTCGGCCGCTCTAGAATACGACTTGTTTGAAAAAGAATATCCAGATTTAATGAAATATGCTTTGGAAACGTTCGAGCCGGGATATTTGTACATTACTAGAGAATTTGTTGTCAAAGCGTCGAAAATATTCCCACCTTTGAGGTACACCCTCTACTGTAAAGGAGCCATGATGGTGAAACCTCATCAAATACCAAATGGAATATGCAATAGGATCGAATTGGCAGATATATTTCTTCAAAAGGCACTTAGCTATCCATTTTCTGAAGAGCAGACACCTTACTCTGTTTTTGCGTTAGCCACAATAGCTCTATATTCGTTCCGTAATTGCAATTAATGATAGAACTAGCTAAAGTTTTTAATCCACAAATGTTTCTCAAATTCGCTGTTATTATGGCCAAGGAAATAGGATTAAACACAGAGGAAGGAATAGAAAAACTATCAATAGATCCAAAAGAACAGGAGGGGTTTAGACGGATATGGTGGTTTACTTATAACGTATGTGCATATCTGTGGCAACACAATGAAGATATTATCGAATTTCACGACCAAAAATTATTGTTGCCCAGACTAGATCTCAGCACTGAAACCTACTACGGATTGGAAATCATGCAAAACAAGCTGTGGTTCACCCCTAGTTTTTCCATACGTGATTTCTACTCACTTCGAGGAATAATGTGTAAAATCACAATTCAAATACACAACTATGTATTTGGGGAATTGTGCGGACAAATCAAGCAGGGACTATATATAATTGGAAGTATTATTGGATCGTTAAACGAATGGAATCAGTCTGCAAAGCTGATATTTGATACCCAAGATGGACTGCTGCGGCAAAGCCCAAACAGAGATTCAGAAATTAATTGGCCAATTATATTCATGCGAATACACTACCTGACGCAATACATTAATTTGATTAATCCCAGGATCTTGAAAACGATCCTGAAAAAGAAGCCTTTGAAGAGCGAGCTGTTTTACGCTGTTGCCCTCAATGCATCAATGGAAATCACCCAAATCCTAACTAGTATACTCAAAGTCCCAGATTCGTTCAAGGATTTCGATCCATATTTCGCAGTGCTTGTATTCGAATCAGCAGTTATTTTGCTATTGTCGGCAAAGGCATACCCATACATTGAATCCCACCAAACCTGTTTTGATCTGCACTGTACTGTGCTGCAAATGCATGCTATACGGCTGGAAAGAGAGCCTACTTTTTATAAAATACTGCAGAAACTTAAAGTGCTTGGGTTGGAAGATTTGACTTTAAAATATGGAGAGTTCAAAGCTGCCAATTGGCATATCAACTCACAGCCACCAAAGGTAGGGCTGAAAGCAATGGATATCCGGCAACTGATCAACTAGTAATATATACATTAATAATCCTTGTATTCACGGTTGCCATTGTAAAGAAAGAGTATTACCAGTCGTAGCAGCGATGCTTTGCAATAATTCCTCACGGAAGGGATGGTGGTTTTTCCTGAAAGATGGAAGGCCCGTGCACCTTTTTTGAATTCTGACCATTGAGCAGGTTTCAAGAATACGGCTACCGTTTTTAGATCTAAAGCAAGAGGGCCGTCCCAAAGGCTAAAAAACTAGAGTTTATCCATGATATTTGATAAATTGGTTAATTTGCGATATTGGACTATTCTAAATTCACTAGCGGGAAATATAACCCGCCGAAAAAAATTTTAGAGTATGAAGCCTGAAGGTGGCCGTAAATCAAATATACTTCATCTCCAAGTCCTGAAATAGCTCTACTTGCTTCTCTCCTATTATGGCTTGTAGTGCTGAAACAGGTCGGGTATTGTCGGGTTGATCGGCTAGATACCATATCCCCTTGAAAAATTTTCTAGCGAGCCAGAAAAACTTTTTCAAATGAAACTCAATAATACTTGTGATTACTGTATAAAAAGGGTAATTTTAATCTAACCAGAAACGGAAATGTACCAGGGGACATCCTTGTGCGCTTTGCCTGGACAAAAATGTAAAGTGTACATACTCATTTTCGAAAACCGAACTTAAGGATATTGAGGACTGGGATAGTAGGATCAGGAAGCTAGAGACGTTGCTGATTGTGCCGAGTCGCACCTGGAAGCAGGATATTAAACCACAAGAAGTAGTGTATACCTCTGTTGAACTGGAGCACTACCTGTTCAGCCAAGATCATGACGATCTACTGCAACTGGCTTTCGACAAGATTGATCAGTATTACTATTTTGTATCCGAGGATTATCTTCGGTTCAGTGCGAAACAGTTTTGGCCGCTGCGATTTATCCTCTACTCTGCAGGAGCCATGTTTACTACAAATATACCAGCTGGAGTCACTAGGATAGAGATGGCAAACCTGTACCTGGACAAGGCTCTCTCTTTTCCTTTTATCCAAGAGCTTAATGTTTTGTCTGTGCTTACAGTGTCACTCGCTGTTTTGGCATTCTTTAGGCTGCAAAGGCCAGGTGGACACGATTATCTCCAACTAGCGATCAATCTAGCAAAGAACATTGGATTAAATAGCGAAGTAGGGATTGCAAAACTATCCCCTTTTGACTATGAACGGGAAAATTACAGGTAGCGCATTTTTAATGCAGACGTATATGGTGGCTAATCTATTGGATGTATTCCCTATCTAGACGGCAAAATGAAGATATTATCGTTGAAAGCGATTTGAAATGTTTTCTGCCAGCCCACTTGACATTTCATGGGAAGCAAGATCAACATGGTATGGGAATCATGGCTAGCAGAGAATGGTTTACAGGCAGCATCCCGAATCTCAATCTGCAAGCTTACAGAATTTTGCTGGCGAAAATCCAAATTCGAATCAACAAATTCATACATGAACTACTAACAAAGGAATTAAACAGTGAGTTATACGTATTTGGATGTATAATTGGATCATTAAAAGAATGGTATGTGGTTTACGAGCCGATTTCTTCTAAATCAAAGTTTGAAATCAAAGCCAATCGATACCAAGATTGGATGATCGTCTACAACGAAGTCCATTACCACCACCTGTATGTCACAACCATCTTTCCGCTGTTGCTGCAGGACGTAATACAGAGAAAAAAGATCCAGAAAAAGTTTTACTACCAGCAAGCTCTAGATATTACTCTCAACAATGCCGAAACTCTACTACTAATTATTCAGTACAACCCCACACTAAAGCATATTAATACATATATCGCAAACATGATTCTTGAACCAGCAATCTTTCTCTTGATTTCATCCAAAATTAATCCAAAAAAAGAAACGCAGAAAGCACTCAATATCCACTTGAAAATCCTAGAATTGCACGGAAAGGCTTTGCAAAGAGAGCCGCTCTTCTTGGAATTGATATTATATCTAACTGAGCTTAGTTTAGAAAACATTGCGATCCTATTTGGTGAATTTAGAGCAAACGATTCGCATCTCACTCTACAGCGACCAATTAATCTTGATTTCCATAAATTAAAGATATAGGTTACTTTATTTTTGGATTCTTGTAGTACATTTTCAGCTTGCGATAAATAAAGAATGCTTCGTAGCAAATTCGGAAAAAAGTACTTACTAGAGTGAATGGGAAAGTTATGAATGTAATCAACAGATTGAGCGAGTTGAATTCATATGCTACACCATTCACACGCGCAATCAACCATAATCCGTCTTTGACAAGTTCAAGCAAGACATCCATCTTTTCGTTTGGCTCAGTTACTGTACAATGATATTCTCCCTGCATATCGTTAAACGGTGAAACGTGCATACTTTTCTTGAACGCAAAAGTGCCTGCATTAACAACATGTACCTAGTGCGTTTGGCTTATCCCTTATCCTGGTGCTACTGTCGCAAATATACCATTCGCGATCTCTAAAAGTGTTGTTTACTTCCAACAAAACGACAAGTTCTGACCCTTTGTAACAGTAAAACACATTCAATGGGTTGAATCCTATCCCGAGGAACCTTGGGGTAGTAACCATAAAGATTTTTTCCACTCCTCCAATATTGAATTCTCTGAGTTTGTCTGCAATGCCTTCCTTTATCGATTTACCCTTAACTCCATAATCTGAATCGTATATTGAAAAAAGGTTGAAGCGGTTGAATGAAAATAGGTACGGCAGGTCGTTACAATCCAAATCTAGGCCAAAGTATATAACTGGGTATTTGAATTGGTGCTGCTTGGGAAGGAACCGCTTATGGAACGTTGTTGATATGAATAGCGAGTGAGTTTTTGATTTCCTTGTCAGTGGAATAAAGACAATTAGTAGTGGTAGAAAGTAGTACCACATTGAAAAAAGTTTAATTTTCCGCATCCAATTTTGATCTTAAACCAGTATTTTATTTATGGATTCAGTCCATGGAGTGCAAAGATTTAAGGAGCCATATCTGGAAAGGATTGCACATGGATATGCAATATTGATGTACACTTCCATCTCTGGCAGACTATATTTTTCTAGTTTTCATCATGGTATAGTTATCAAGAGACTTGTTTTTAACCTCTGCCGACTTTTTACTATTCCCCGAGGGTACTGACTTGATATCCTTTGGGAACAAGCAACTCTGACAAACAAGGAACCTGTAGGCGATCAATATTGGAGTCAGCTGTACTACTACCTGAGCCGCATTGCTCGTTAGTATCTGCAGGTATAAATTCTTGTAGACAAACCGCATACTAAACAACCACATACTAAACGATGTGGTGCAAACAATTCCAATCGTAAGATACTTTAGTTTCTTGTAGTTTTCTTGTGCCAGCTCAAAATTTACCTCTTGCTCTTCGGTAGAGTGCCGACTGGTGATATAGGTGTGGATGGCTCCTACTACAATGACGGCGAGTGTCAATTCAAACAGCACGCAGGACACGTCAAATATCATTGAGCAGACTTGTTCAATATTGTAGAATACTTGCCAAGTTGGCCCACGTATTCCAGCATAGTCAATCACAGTAAATACAATTATTGGCAAATGTCCCACCACCACACCCCAGGCAACCCATATCCGCTGTATATTGCCAATTGTTCTTTTTTTGAATACGGTCAACACACTAATAATTTTTACAAAATCCAATTCGCAGTATCCAGTCAGCAAAATAGAATTAAACAGCGCCATATCACAAATGAAATTAAATAAAACTACATCCACCGAGAAATTAAAGTAAGGAATGTATAATGCCTGTGAAATCATGCTTGATATTAAAAGTAATTTGATTTTGGTATTATATGCTCTTTTCTTGTACAAAGGGCTGAGAATGGTATAGACTGTAAAGATGACTGTGATTGACAATACTATTATTTGTATAGAGAGCTGTATTATTTGATAGGTAGTGTTGGTGCGAAGGTAGGTAGGGTCGTACATAAAATGAGTGACGTGTTTCCTTCAATTTGATCTACTTGGTTCCCAAGGAAGATGAAGAATTTGCAGGAAATAGATCAAAGAAAATGGAAATTTAATTGTACCTTGAATTATCTATCGATATATTGTCTTTCTGCAATTTTGACGTGTAAGGACCTATGCATCAAGTAGGTGATAAACGGCGATGCTACTATGAGAGTATCACTTTCCAGCTTGTTATACACAGTAAGCGAATCAGCGATCCTGAGACTTCCATAAAGTAGGTTGGTTATTGCCAATCATTCGCGTCCTTACCAAAGATGCATTTGCACTTTGATTTGCGTTTTGATTTAACATTACTTTAGCTGCTGAAGATTCAGGGGTATGGTCAGTAGGGAACAGACAATTTTGGCACACAAGAAATCTGTATGCGACTATCGATGGCATAACCTGGATAAGAATATGCGCCGTATTACTTACAAGTGCCTGCTGTAGCGGGTCTTTGATGACCAACTTCAATGCAAATAGCAGAGTGCAGAGCACATCGTTGCACATTATTACAACTGTCACATGCTTCAGTCTAGCGTACTTTTCGAGTGCTGTGGAAAAGCGTTTATTCTCTTCTTCATTTCCAAATCTTTTTTTAATATATGCGTGGATTGAGGTAATTACAATTGTTCCAATGGCAAGTTCAATTGCCACGCACGTAACATCAAATATCACTGCACATAACTTTTGAATCTAATTTAAGGATTTGGGTACCAAGCCATAACGTTCTGTAACTAGAATATCCTGGGAATAAACAGCTGATATGTAGTAAATAATAACAGGTGCGTACCCTGCCAAAATACTCCATATAATCCACACAATTTGAAGTTTGGACAGAGTTTCATTCTTTGCGGTAGTAATAACGCTGATTATTTTCAAGAAATCCATCTCGTAGTAACCTGTCAATACAAACGTCGTGAAAAGAGTGATTCCGCAAATCATGAGAAACAGGTTTTCGTCGACTGGAAAGGCAAAATATGGAATGTACAGTGCTTGCGAGATGATGCAGGATGATAGGAGTAGATTCACTTTTAAATTGTACGACCCTTTTTTAAACACAGGACTGACTAGCGTGTACACCCAGAAAATGCCGGTTATTAACAGTATGATAACTTGTGCAGTAAGTTGTATTTTGGTATATATGTTGTCGTAGCCGATATACTCCCGTTTGAACATGTAGATTTGTGGTGACGTGTCAAAAATTGTATTGAATTATGCACTCGTAATCAAATGCCATAGCACCAGAACATATTGATTTCAATGTAAAACTTTTATTCAAAACACTGCTAGTTCAACAAGATTTGTAGATTTTAACCCAGTCGACAGCCATAGCACCAGTGGCATCAGATGGCCAGGTAGGTCCCCATTGCCCCTTTGCATTCCAGAAATCCAAGGCACCAGTTTGAGTAGTGGGGGTCCATGGTCTAGAGCTATCAGATGGAAAGTATTCATTCATTCCACCAACAGCAACGTTCATGATCAAATAGAATTCCTGGTCAAAAGGTGCGCTCGGATGAGTAGATGGCCATGGGCTTTGCATGTTCCCAAAGTTGCCTTGCTTCCACATATTAACAGTGTTTACATCAAGTACAATATTCGTTGGGCTGTCGACATAAGTGATGATGTTGGTAGAGTTCCAGAGCATTCCAAAGACATGGAAATCGTCTGCAAATGTCCCGCTTGGAAGAGTATACGTTTGGTGGGTCTGAGGATATCTATTGTGGGAGTAATCTGGACCCCAGTGCAGAGTTGAACCCATTTGATAGTTTACCTGAAAGAACGCCGAAACCATTCCCATCACAAGACCAATATGAATCGGTATTCATTAGCCTAATTAAATCTCCACACTAATTGATTGGAGAGCGTACGTCATTTATGTAAAACAGTATTAACAGCCTTAAATCCGAGAATACGATTGGCATTAATAGTAAGTGAGCAACTGCTCCAAAATTGCTTGTATTAGTCTAAATATGTACAAATGGTCATGACAACGATAGTTTATCAAACATTTTAATTGGGTCTGGCTTTGGCTTTTCAAGCGATACCAGCCTGTTGGTAGCTTTTAGTTCACCAAAGAATAGAATGGCGCTATAAAGATCTAATTCTTCAGTATACTTTAGTAGCTTGTAAAATACTGCTTTCCGCTGGAACGATTGTTCATACAATTCAAACAACTGCAAATGTCTTTCATATGCATTGGTGTATTGATCCTTTTTCAATTCTGATATACGCATAATACATTGAATAAAGAATGCAGATCTGTAGATGAGTGCAACTATCAGCGGACTTATATATTGAAAACCGGGATTAAAGTTTTGAATCAATTCCAGTATGTGAGTATTATTCATTGCTGCGACGATCGCTTCGTGAATGTGCAAAATCCTGTCTACCTTTCTGTCTTTCATAATACATTGCATGAATTTAGGTGTGATTAACTCTATTCGAACACAGTTGTACATCAGAAAAGTATTTAAAGCAAGCCAGCACTGTTCCCCATCCGAAACTGTTTGGTTTTTCACCAGAAATATGCATCTATTGAATACTCCTATTGTACAGTCATGCCAGCTCCGCAGTGATCCATCAATAGCCCCTGCAATATATTCTATTTCGTCTGATTCTTTCCGGAGGTAAAGACGGACATATTTGTGCAATTTGATTTGAATTCTATGTAGAATTATACGGTAAGCCAATACAGACTGATTGGGTATGCACATTGTGTACCAGTCGGAACTGCCCATCAGCGCCTTTCCTTTATAGTCCTCAATCGAGTTGGACCTGAAGTTGATGTTATCTGATGGTAAAAATACCTGGCAATCCCCATCTCTTATCTCTTCCACGTCAAACTTCTGAGAAGATAGCGCATATATAGAGTACAGGAACCACCAAATCCGCCTTAGATTTTCGCGTTCGTAATCAAATGGAGAAATCTTTGCAATCCCCTCCTCAGAATTAATCCCGCTTATTTTCGCAAATCTGATTGCCATTTTAAAGTACAAGTGGCTTTCCGGTCTATCTAATCTTACAAACGAAGTTCCAATCTGACATAATGTTAATATGGTGATTGGGTCATTCTGGCTACAAAAATTGAATGTGAGGGCTTTTTCTAGATACAATGTCGACATTTCTAGCCTGTTTACCAATCCTGCGGGTATTTGATCCGGCGTGGCATACAGAGCCCCGCTAGAGTACAATGCGTATTTCAGCGGCCAAAACTGCTTGGCGCAGCCTCTAAAGTACTGTTCAGTAACCATTGCAGCGGTACTAGGTATCTTGCTGAATCGTAAATCCAATAAATAATCACGGTCTTTTTCAAACAATTCACATTCAATATCTTTTGAAATTTGGATTACGGGTATATCATTAAGGGCTGGATTAGAGCCGTTTAATTCCCAGTTATGTTTGAATGGCACTATCAGTAACATCTCTAGTTTTTTAATTCGCTCTTCCAGTATTTTGTAATCGACCCTGTCCATCTCTTTCATTCCATATGCGCATTCCACATTTTTCGAAACACATAATCCGCAAGGTTGCTGCCTATCACATTTCCGCTTCTTCAATTAATACTTGTTACTCTTTTAATACAGAAATCACAGTTATTCACCACCTTCATTGGCAAAAATCTCGGAAAAAAAATGAACTGTGAAAATCACCTTCCAACAGATTAGGCTAGAGAATGCTATACTACTGGCTCGGAATTCGTGGGGGTAAAACATTTTATTATATTGTCATTTTGAAAGTATTAAGCTCGTCAGCGAAATGCCAGCGTTGGGCTTTTCGATTGTCATGTCGAATTTCCTTGCTGTAAACTCGCCAAACGTTAAAATGGAATTATATAAATCAAGCTCTTGCAGGTAAATTAAAATATTGTAAAAATTTGAAGTTCGCTGAAATACATGGCTTTGTGCTAGTAGCGATTCTATGTGCAATTTGTAAGAAGCCTGGAGTTGTATGGTGCAAACAGTGGGCATCTTTGTCAGACACTGAACGAAAAATGCTACTTTGAATGTAATTTTTGCAATATACGGATTAAGGTGCCGCATTTGTGGATTATGCAGTCTAATCAGATCCAACAGTGCTGCATTCTGCCTTGCAGCCTCCACAGCCTGTTTGAAAAACATGGAGTTTTCCACTTTCTTTCCCATCAAAATATTCTTCATGAATTTTGGGAAAATCAATTCCATCACATTATCATTAAACAGCTGTAGCGTGTTCAGTGCTAGCCAAGAGCTGGCTTCATCGGTGGATTTTCCATCCATTATCCGATAGTAATGGCTACACATTGTTTTCCGTACACTCTCTAGCCAGTCCCTTAGAGAGCCACACAGACTTCCAAAGATGTACTGAGCAGATGCACCAGAGTTGGACAGTTCAATCAGAATATACTTGTGGATCCGCAGCTCTATCCGATGTAGCAAAATCCTATATCCCATTAATGATTGGTTGATTACGCTTGGCGTGAACCACTCTCCACTGCACATAATTTCTTTTCCATAAGAATCCGAGCTAGTCTCTCCTTTGAAAAATACATCGGACGGGAGATATAACATGTTGTCGCTATCTACAATTATTTCGTCACAAAATCGTTTGGTAGCCTGGCAATAAATTGAATATAATAGCCACCAAAGTCTGCGGAGATTTTCCTGCTCATAATCAAAGCAGGTAACTTTTTCCAAGGTAACTTCGTTATTCATCCCTATGCTTTTGGCAAGTTGCACTGCCAATTTTAAATAAGTAAATCCTTCTTTCCTATCCAATCCTAACATTAACTTCAGCTACTTAAATATGCCGAACCAATCTCTGTCAAAGTAAGTATTTGGATGGGGTCTGGCTTTAAAAAGTAATTGTATGAGAGTGCCTTCTCCAGGTATGCATAAGCCATTTCTATGCGATTATTTAATCCGCATGGAATCCTATCTGGAGTGGCATACAGACAGCCCGAAGCGTACAGGGAATAGCGCAGCGGCCAAAATTGCTTTGCAGACGTCCTTAAATAGTCCTCGGTGATATAATACATGATACTAGGAAATTTTTCAAACTTTAAATCCATTAGATAATCGTGATCTGTAAATAACAGCGTTTCCAACTCATCTGAAAGCACTACTCTCGCAACAGTCTCTTTTACTGGATTGGGACCAACTTTCCATTCATATTTTAACGGTATAATCAACTGCAGCTCTAATTTTTTTATCCTATCTTCAAAATTGTTGATTTTCCTCTGCACGTCGTCTTTCGTTTGGTAATTGCAAGGGATATTCCTGACTTCGCATCCGTTGCATGGTACAGTCCTTGTACACCGCTGTTTCTACTATTATTCGTGGAATACTCTCTTCACACATGCTTCACATGATTTCATTTTTCTTGGGTGTAAAATTTGGGCAAATAGAAATTTTTGGAAAAAATTAACAAAAAAGGATTAAAGAACCAGATTTCGCAAACACAAGTGAAGAATAAAACCAACTCCAAGGTTCGTTAGATTTTATTCTTGAACACCAACGTGCTTGCTTTGACAAATGAAAACACGTGTCCTCAAGTGGTTAATAATTATTAAGAATGACTCATTGTTGGGATGATTGTCAGGATATGATGCCAGTGTAGACAATTCCAACTTTGGCCGGATACATACAATAATTTATTCCTTTAGTTTTAATTTTGAAAGTAATTCCACAGGGGCTGGTCTAGCCCTCTGTATTACCAACTCACTACCAGAAGATTTCAACTCTCCAAATGTAAGCACGGCGTTATACAAATCTAAATCACGCATTTGTGCGAGTAATTGGTAGTACGTGTTTTCTCTTTGGAATGCAGATGCGTACAGCTGCAGAGATTCCAAATGTACCTGGAAAGCGCATTGGAGATTTGTGTAGTTCAGTTTAAATTTCTTTGATTTTGGAAATTTCGTCACACATTGAAGCAAGAATGCTGAGGGAAACATCATTACACCTATGTGGCCAATCAAATAATCGAATGCAGGATTATGCTGAGTAATAAGCTGTAGTAAATATGTATTGTCCAGTGCAGCAGCGATCGCTTCATTCAACTGCAAAATTGCAAACACATTTTTGTTTTCCAAGACAGTTTTAATTAATCTTCCCATTATTAGTTCGATGCGCAGATAGTTGAATGATAATTTAGTGTATACGGTGGTCCATGTAGCTAATGGAACCTTTACTTGGTGGGCTAAGATCAAATTGATATGTCCTATGATATAACTTTGGGTCGCAGTAACCCATTCATTCAGCGATCCGGCAATTGACCCTATTATGTACGGCCCTTCTGAAGTTTCCCCTCGCATTTCCAAATGGGTATAATTCATAACTTTTCCTTGAATGCGCTTTAGCAACACTCGATATGCGGCAAACGACTGGCGCGGTAGTGAGCACGTATACCATTCATAACTATTCATTATCTGTATTCCATATATATCTTTGTCTGTTCTTGTTTCAAACACATAGTTGGACGGCAGGTAAACCTCCACTTCAGAGTCAAACCGCTCATTCAACAGTATCCCTAAAGTATGGAAATTCCACCATACTCCTCTTATGTTTTCTTTTTCGTAATCGAAAGGTGACAAGTCTGAGATTCCATCTTCAGTGGTCATTCCGATATCTCTAGCGAGAAAATACGCCAGTTTGAAATAGAGTTTTGCTTCCGGCAGTCTATTCAGTACTAGGTTAACCAAATATTACATATCAGCACTTGAACCATCTCTGATAGCGCCATAACATTCAGAGGATCTCTTCTCTCGAAAAAATTAAAAGTTTTTGCTTTTTCCAGAAATATATTGGCTAATTCCACTCGGCTGTTCAACTGCTTTGGAATCTTTTCCGTATCGCTCAAGAACAAACTTCCAATCGCATACTGTGCATATCGTAGTGGTGCAGACTGCTGGCAAGATGCAACTAGATACTCTGCCGTTGTAAAAAAATACGTGATGGGACATTTGACTAGCCTTAAATCCAGCAAATAATCATGAGTTTGATTGAATATATCATTTTCCAATGTTTCTGGGATTTGGTATATTGGGGCAACTCTATTTGGATTTTGGTAATTGATTTCCCAAGAGTATTTAGTCGGCAATATCAACAACTGTTCCAGTTTCTTTATCCTGTCTTCAATAAGCGACAATCGAGTCTGCAAATCCAACTTTTCGCCATAAACGCATGGGGTTTTGCGAGAGTTGCACAGGGAGCATGGCTTTTTACGATCGCACTTTCGCTTCTACGTTAACCGTCTACTTGCTCTTTTTATACAGAGATCACAGCTCTTGTGGTATATCATCCGCTTGCAAGCAATATGGTGAATAAAATTTGGGGAAAAAAGTCATTGCACATTTCCGAACATCAGCACTATTATTGGCAAAAGTAAAATCTGAATGCGGTTATATTTTAATATTATTAATTCCATCCATAAGTACAGCTTGCGGTTTTTCAAACGCAACATCAAACTTTCTTGCTGAAAATTCTCCAAATTTAAGTACAGAATTATACAAATCAAAGTCTTTCAGATATACCAGTATGTTGTAAAAGTTGTTTGTCCGTTGAAATACTTTTCCTTGTGCAAGCAGCGATTCCATGTGCAGTTTATGGGCCGCTTCTATTTGAATCGTCCCAATCTGTGGTATCTTTAATATACACTGCAGGAAAAATGCAGATTTGAATGTCATTTTGAACAGGTGTATGTTCAAGTGTTCCATTAGCGGGTTATAAAATTTTATAGCGTGCAATATCGATGAATTGTGTAAAGTTGCTTCTTTAGCTTCATGGAAATATAACGAGTTTTGAACTCTTTTGTCAAGTAACACATTTTTCATAAATTTTGGAAAGATCAGCTCCAGTACATTGTCATTATATATCATCACTGTAAATAAAGCAAGCCAGGATAGTGCGGGGTTGCTGCACTTTCCCGCCAGTATCAGACTGTAGTGTTGATTAATCAGTCCATGTGTGCACTTATACCACTCTCGTAACGATCCGCACAAGCTCCCAAAGATATAGTCTGTGCTTTCCGGAAACTCGGATAGTTCAAGCAGTATGTATTTCTGTATTCTTGATTCTATTCTGTGTAACAAAATCTTGTATCCCATAATTGATTGATTCCTTATACACGGTGTGAACCACTCTGTACTATTCATAATTTCTCTGCTGTACAAATCCAGGTCTGATTCTTCTTTAAAATAAATATTCGAGGGGAGGTATAACTGATTATCCTCGTCCGTAATTAAATCGACGCCAAATAGCTTGGTGGTGATCGTATATATAGTAAACAAAAGCCACCATAGTCGGCGGATATTTTCGAGCTCATAATCAAAAACCGCTAGCTTGGATATTCCCTCCTCTGTATTCATCCCGATACTTTTAGCAATCTGCACCGCCAGCTTTATATATCTATGTCCTTCAATCCTGTCCAATCCTAATATCAAGGATAATTACTGAAATATGCTGAGCCAATCTCTGTCAGTGCCAGGATGTGCAGCTGATCAGGGTTAGAAAAGAAATTGAACGTAAGAGCCTTTTTTATGTATGCCAACGACATTTCCAATCTGTTCTCCAGCCCTTTTGGCACCATGTTTGGGGTTACAAACAGACTTCCAGAAGCATAAAGTGCATATTGCAACGGCCAAAATAGTTTTGCAGAATTCCTATAGTACTCTTCATCTATGTAATTCAGCATTCCTGGGAATTTCTGGAACCTTAAATCTATCAGATAATCATTGTTTGTAAACAAGATCTTCTCCATTTCCTCCGTGATGGATACCTGCGGAGCATTTTCTGCAATTGGATCCTTTGTATCTCCAGTGTATTTCAGTGGTATAATTAATTGCATTTCTAATTTTTTTATTCTATCCTCCATTTCAGCGTATTTGTCGATTACTTCTTGTTTGGAGAGATATATGCATTTAGTATTCCGCTGAATGCAGTTATAACAGGGCATTGTCCGTGAGCATCTCTGTTTCTAAATTAGCGGGAATTACTCTGCGTATACAGGATTCGCAGGATTTCATTTTTCAAATTTTTTGAGGGAAAATTTTCTGGCTCCACTCTCCACCAATCTTTTACTTGACGCAACACAGGACGCTAGTATTCTGATCTAATTTCCTTGATGCAAGATCTCATTCTTCATAAATAGACCCAATGTTTTGCGCGCACCGGGTATGGGTAAGCGATCAAGATCTTGAAACAGCAACAATGTTTTTTGTTCCCAAGACAGCCAAGCAAGTATTTAGAACCATATCCGAAAGGTGCGCGGATATCAAATTGATATTTAGTTGAATATGTGCAACAAAGAATAAGCTTTCCGCATTCCCGAGTTCGCGAGCCGCGCATTTTCCACCAACCTGATATTTCCCAGTGAAAAGTGCGAGGCATAATCTATATTCGGTGTCAAGGGTATATTATTTTATTTTGATATCATTAAATTGATTTATGAGTACAGCTTGAGGTTTTTCAAACGCAACATCAAACTTTCTTGCTGAAAACTCTCCAAATTTCAAAACCGAGTGGTATAAATCGATGCTGCGAAGGTGGACCAAGATGTTGTAGAAATTGTTTGTCCTCTGAAACGCTATGCCTTGCGCTAATAGTGATTCCAAGTGCAATTTATACGCATCTTCAATTTTTGTGGTTGTTGTTTCGTGGATTTTCAGCATGCATTGCAGAAAAAACGCTGATTTAAATGTAAATTTAAATAATTGGGGATTTAAATGTTCCATTTGGGGGTTATACAGCTTGATTGCATTTAATATAGATGAATTGAATAATGTTGATTCTTGCGCTTCGCTGAAATACAGAGAATTCTGTACTTTTTTCCCCAATAACACATTTTTCATGAATTTGGGAAAGACCAGCTCCAGCACGTTATTATTATAGATTAGTATGGTGAATATCGCTAACCAGGACAGAGCCGGATCTTTACATTTCTTTTCGAGGATAGAACTGTAATGGTTGCACATCTCCTTACGTACGCATTCAAACCATTCCCTAAGGGATCCACATAAACTGCCAAATATATATCCGGTATTAACTGGTGTATCTGACAATTCCATCAGGATGTATTTCTGGATGCGCAATCCTATTCGATGAAGTAGAATTCTGTATCCCATGACGGAATTCTTGGTTACGCACGGAGTAAACCACTCTGAATTCTGCATAATCTCTTTACCAAAACTTTCAGCGTCAGAATCGGCTTTGAAATACGTATTTGAAGGAAGGTAAAGCTCGAAATCTGTCTCGCTAAATAGTTCTAATCCAAACCATCTGGTCATGGTGCTATATATGGTAAATAAAAACCACCATATTCTCCGTATATTTTCTTGTTCATAATCAAAACATGTTAAAAGTGCTATTCCGCTTTCGGTATTCAGCCCTATGCTTTTCGCAACTTGTACGGCAAGTTTGATATAACGATATCCATCACTTCGATCCAGCCCTACTATTAGAAAATCGTACTGAGGTATGCAGACCCTATTTCGGTCAATGCAAGGACGTGCAAATGATCTGGACTGGTAAAGAGTTTAAATGTGAGCGCTTTCTTGATGTATGCTAGTGACATTTCCAATCGGTTGTCTAATCCTTTAGGAACCATTTCAGGAGTGGCAAAAAGGCTACCTGAAGCACACAAAGCATATTGCAATGGCCAAAACACTCTGGCTGAATTCCTATAGTACTCTTCATCTATGTAATTCAGCATTCCGGGGAATTTCTGAAATCTTAAATCTATCAGCAAATCAATGTTTGCAAACAAAATTTCCTCCATATCTGCAGTAAGAGAAACTTGCGGTGTGTTCTCTGTTATCCGATTTATCCCTCTTGAGTATTTCCAGGGTATGATTAATTGCATTTCCAATTTTTTAATCCGGTCCTCAATGTTGACATACCTATCAATAACTTGTTGTTTGGAAAGATATATGCATCTGATGCCTCGTTGGACACAGTTAGTACACGGCAATGTTCGCGAGCACCGCTGCTTCTGGAGTTAATGGAAAATACTTTTCGAATACATGCTTCACAGGATTTCATTTCGAAATTTTATTCAAAAAATCGGCTAAGGTTTTTTTAACCAAATCGCCTTGTAATTAATAAATCTCCCCAAAAGTGTGCTTTGGAATAAGGATGATGTGTTATTAAATAATTCCGCGCTCCCATGTATCCTTCACGATATCAGTGTCCGGTTTCGCTCCTCACATGTTTAATAATTTAATATTGCCAGGAATTAAATTTCTGGAAAGAGATGGATGTCGAAATAATAAATCCAAGGTTTAAAGTGTCTAGATATTTCTGGTGTACTTTAATCAAGTTTGCTGCAGGTGTCAAATTTCCTGGTAATCTATTGAAAATACCTTTTCCACAGTTCAATTAAACATAGCCACAATTAATATTTGTTAGGCTCTTCCTGGTTCTTTCTCAACTTGAAAGGAGATCTGTTGGCTACGCTGGCTTAGGCTGTACTCTTGCGCCATACGCTTGCAATACTCACATACCACACATGATCTATAAACAAATAGAATTTATTCTTTCCTCAAAGAATCCAGTCGCGCTTGTAAATCATCTTGCTCTACGGCTTTTTCCTTGACCAACTTTCCTGCAGGCGCTTCAGCCATCTACATTAGAAATCAAATACGGATTGGTTCAAATCAATACCAATTTCATCCAACACCTGATTCAAAATTTGATCACTTTCTTCCTCGTCATTGTCATCTTCCATCGTATCATCAATAGCATCATTCATCAACTCTTGTTTCATATCCATCATCTCTGATTCTCTCTGAAAGTCCATCATTATCTTTGAGATTTGTGGCAGATTCACACCTGGATTAACACAACAAACCTTTGTTCATTGAAGCCAAAGCTTTTGTAACTCCTTTCATTGCATCCGCCATTTGCTGGTTGGATCTAAACGTCTGTATTAGATTGGGTTACTTGTATTTGAAGCGCGATCGCCTGTACCTGGGTTCTGGTCTGATAAAACTTTTGGATATACCGTCTTGTTCTTACTAAATCCTTTGCCATAACTTTACATGCACCCTTGTTACTATTAATCTACCATTTGCCCTTGCTTGGCAGTTTTTTTAATATCTGCAACGAGTTTCTTTTCCTGTTGCTCCAATTTTGTTCGCTCTCTGTCCAGATCCCTTTGCGCCTTATTTAGAGCCCTTTGATTTTGTTTTAATAGCTCTGCTGGAGTCTTTCTTGAACCAAATAAAAAGTCCATTTTGATTTTGAAAACGCCCCATATTTTTTTTTGTTTTCAAATGCAATTACAGAATATTGCAAATGCCGGGGAGTGGACTGGATTGAATCCTACCATCAAACAGACTTTGCTGCACCACGGATATTCTCAAATGACACCAGTGCAAGCATCCGTGATTCCATTATTTTTGTCCTACAAAGATGTATTTGGATTTAATGATAGGTGGTTGTTGAGGCAGTTACTGGATCAGGAAAAACTCTTTCGTTTGTGATTCCGATACTAGAAATGTTGCTGCGTAGATATCAGCAGGGCCGTCCTTTGAAAAAGAATGAAATTGGAGTAGTCATAATTTCTCCAACCAGAGAATTAGCACAGCAGATTCATAAAGTAATGACCCCATTTGTCGATGCGTTGAACGACGATGAAAACTGTGTCGTTAAGGAAGGAATCAGGCATTTGCTATTTATTGGGGGAAATGACACCAGAGAAGATGTCAAATTATTCAACCAGAAAGGTGCTCAGATAGTAATTGGAACTCCTGGAAGGCTGGATGACTTGTTCAAGCGCAGTACCATCTTTAATACAAAGGAGGTAGAAGTGCTGGTGATGGGTAAGTGGATATAATCGTAGATGAAGCAGATAGATTATTAGATATGGGGTTTGAAGTACAACTGACTTCGATTATTAGAAAGATTCCTAAACAAAGGAGAACTGGACTATTCTCTGCAACAATGACGGAAGCTCTTACCAAATTAGTGAAAGCAGGACTCAGAAACCCTGTTAAAGTGCAAGTCAAAGTACAATCCAATGATGGAGAGATGATTAGTGAACAAAAAGTACCTTCTACACTAGAAATGTTTTATTTGATCGCCAAGCCAGAAGAGAAGACCGCCAGACTGATTAGTATATTAAAAAATCACAAGGAAAAGAAATTTATTATTTATTTTGCAACTGGAGCTTTGGTGGATTTTTACTACAAAATATTAAAGAATATTGAAGAAGTCAGAGATATGAGTTTTCACTCATTGCATGGGAAGATGGTTACAAAAAAGAGGGAATTGACTTTTCAAAAATATAGTCAGGGCGGGCCTGGAAGTGTGCTTATTTGCACCGATATTGCTGCAAGAGGTTTAGATCTACCCGATATTGATTTTGTAATTCAGTATGATGCTCCGCAAGATCCAAAAGCATTTGCTCACCGCTGCGGTAGAACAGCTAGAATTGGACGGGGTGGGCAGGCGGTGATAATGTTGAATGAAAATGAATCCACATATGTTGAATTTTTAGATATTCGCAAGCTATCAACAAAAGAATATCCGGACGAAGGAGGTGTTTCGACAAGCGCAATATTGCTGCAGATCAAAGATATGGTAGTCGGCGATAGGGATATTTACGACAAGGTAATTTTTATTAATGTTAGAGTATAAAAGCCTTTGTAAGTTTTGTAAGAGCGTACAAAGAACACCAAGCAAGTTATATTTTCCAAATCAAAGAATTGGACTTGGGAGCAGTAGCCAAATCAATGGGTATTCCAAGACTGCCGAAAATGCCAGAACTAAAGCAGCTACAGATTGGATTTGAACAGGAAGGCGTTAATGTACTTTTTGTTAATATAGGTTGATGAAATTGAATACAAGGATAAACAGAGAGAGCAGCAAAGGCAGGTAAAGAGAGCCAACGCCCAACCAAAAGTATACAAGCCAAAATCCATTCCATGGTCCGAAAAGAAAGAACAAAAGGAGAAACGAACAGAACGCAAACTAAAGAAAGAAAAACGACGCATCGCCAAATCAAAGTAATATATTATTTCCAACTTGATCCATATACTCTTGTCTCCTTTTCTCTGCAGCTCTTGCGATTTTCTCCCGTCGAAGAACTACAGGGTCGAGGCTATACTTTATTTCCAATACAGGTGGTTTCGGAGCATCTTTAATTGGATTCAAGCGTATTCGCTGTTTAATTGGTATCGGTGGGAAAACTGGTATTTTGGTAATTGGCTCTAGCAGAACCTTTTCTCGTTTTTTGTAGGAATGCATAATTTTTGATCGCGTTTCGGAAGATTTTTCTTTAAGGGAGCATTGGAACTAATAGTTGAGAATATTTTGTACAAGGATTTCAGTTCTGCCTGCTGTTATTTACACGCCAACCCAGCTACTTTGAATTACCAGCGAATTCCAAGGAATAACATACAAAACTAATTTATTAAATGGTTAATATCAATTTTACGCTGTTCAGGCAGCGGTTGCTGAGAATTAATATGCCAACTGGAGGCCTTGAATTCACCAAATCTGAGCGCAACGTTTTCAATATCAAATTCTTCCAAGCATTTCAGGATATTGTAAAAAGTCGGTTCTCTGTTGAACGCCTTTGCCAGTTTGATTAGAATTTCATAGTGTATTCCGAGGCTCCGTTTGAACCTTCCAACTCCAATGAGCTTTAATTTTAGAGCGCAGAGTAGGATGAATGCGGATTCCACAATTAGCACTGGGATGTAAAGATTCCAATGTTTAAATACCGACGGAGAGTCTTTTACATATGATAGTATATTGCCGACTTGTATCGCCGCCTCTACGCCGTCCATAAAGAAGGCACTATTCTGAACCTTTTTCCTCGATAGGATAAGTTTCAGCGCTTTCGGTAAGATCGCTACAATTTTCAGACAAAGAAGGTATACTTTTGTGACAATGACCAGCCAAGTTACTTTGGGGTTATTGATTGCTTTCGCTTTTATCTTTTGTTCATGAAGGTTAAATTCCTGCTTCATATTCCGTTCAAGGTCGCGAAGAGATGCCAAAATTGTAGACAGAGCTAGGGTTCCATCGGGAAAGACATTTGAGAGCTCTTGGAAGCTGTATTGGTTGATCCGTATCTGTATTTTTGCTAATATCACCCGGTAAGCTTGGAATGAAAGCCCATTGACGGATGGAGTATGCCACTCTCCACTGTTTACAATCTGCCTTGCAAATTGCTCGTTCGATGTGCGCTCCGCCCGATTAGAAGGCAAATGAACGTCAATTTCTGCAAAATCAATAAGCTCTTCATTGTTCTGTCTGCATATACCGTAGAATTGGAATATAAACCAAAACACACACCTATAATCTTCTTTTTCTTGATCATTTTTGGCCAGGTTGTCGATGCCTGCTTCCTGTTGAAGGCCAATGTTCTTTGCAACTTGAATCGCGTATTTCAAGTACAGATAGCCATTCGGTTTTTGTAGCCCTAGATTAACCAAATGTACTGAAATTAGTCACTGCAATATAGACTAATGTGAGTGCGCCATGGATGGAGCGTTCGCTAATAAACGGAAAGGCTTCGGCTTTCAGCAGGTAGATGTTTGCCATTTCTAAGCGATTTCGTACACCCTGGGGTATCGTGGTTGTAAATAGTGATCCAGTTGCACATAGACAGTGATACAATGGCTTGAAACTCAAAGCTGCATTTCGCAAAAAATCTTCTCGGATATATAACTGTGCTGTGTTAAATCTACTTATCCCAAGTTCTAACAGATGAGGATTTTCTTTATCAAATAACTCGCACTCCATTTCGGGTGTTAAGACCAGAGGAGACAGTCCGGTTTCCAAGTCTGGTATTTTTCTCTGCCAAGCGTGTTGGTAAGGAACAATTAGTAGCACTTCCAGCTTTCTTATTCGATCGTCCCACTCGTTCATTTGAGGCCCTTTAACAGAGGTGCTATATCTGCAATCCATTGATTTTTCGTCGCATAGATCGCATGGATTGCCGCGGCTACACTTTCGCTTCTAAATTAGTCGTTAGATACTCGTAATATGCAATAGTCGCATGTATTGTTTTGCTTCATTAGGAGAAACACTTTCATAGAGGGAACACGTGATTGAGATGCCAGTGGCATTCAGCGGGTAACATTCCCCGTCGCGATCGAAAATTGCGGATATGGCATGGTTCTTTTGAATAAAGCACTCAGCTTTATAGGGAAGGATTGAAATTAAGCAGTTAGAAATTTATCCAGAGATTTCAACATGTTCTGATCCAGCGAATCTCAACAGTAGAGCAGATTTCGAATCAATTATTCTTTGCCATTCCGACAAAATATTTGCAAGGGTTAATTTATTAATTGGCTGATATCCACTGGCTTAACTTCCGATTTAGGCTTTTGAGCAGTATAATGCCAGTAAACAGACTTGCACTCCCCATATTCTAGCGCGATTTGCTGTGATTCGCAACTTTCTAAATGTTTCAGAATATTGTAGAAATTAGATTCTCTATTGTATGTTTTCGCATGGAGATTGAGAATGGTGTAATGGCTTTCCAAGTACTGCTGGATTTGCTCGTTTGTATATTTCAATGTTGCCTTTGGTTTCTTGTGCTTTAAAGTGCAGATCAAAATAAACGCAGATTCGAGTATTAGTAATGGAAAGTAGGTATTTAGATATTCTATCGAATCCGGGTTGGATATAAATAGATCCAATAGCATCCCGTTTTCCATTGCAGCATCAACCGCTTCTTTGAAATAAAGTCCATTGTGAATCTTCTTGCAAGTCAAAATACTCTTCAATATCTTTGGATTGAGCAATATTACTTTTAAACAGTTCATTTGGATCATACAAAACAATATGATCCAGGTTTTCTGTGGATTTACGATATTTCCGTCCTTGACTGTTTTGATTTTATGTTGAAATAATTCATTTGCGCTATCCTTCAGGTCATTGATTGATGATAATACAGTCCCCAAGACATAATTTGCGTTTGGGAGGGTGTTGCTTAGTTCGTTATACACATATTTATCGACTTTAATTTGTATCCGTAGCAATAGCACACGATACGCTTGAAAGTGAAGTCCTTTTGCACTGGGAGTGTACCAATTGGGACTCTGCATCACCTCCTGCGTATAATAATCCGGTAATTTTTCTTCTATAGAGCTAGCTACTGGTAAAAACAAATTATTTTCATCACTTGCAATGATATCCTCGTCGTTTTTCCGTCCGACTGCATATCCTTGAAATATGCACCACCATATCCTTCTATAATTTTCCTTTTCCCACTCATCAAGAGTCAATTTTTCGATTCCATCTTCTGTATTCAGCCCAATACTTTTTGCGATTATTGCTGCGTACTTTAGATATAACAGTGCATTGTTCTTTTGCAAACCTAGGTAAAGCAGTGCTTACGAAAACAAGTTATGGCGATATGGTTTAAAGTAAGAGCTGCGTCTGGCGATCTATCGTTGATGAAGGGATGGCTGGCGCTCTTTTCAAGGTATATATTCGCCAATTCGACTCGGTTGCGAACAAAAGGTGGTGTGTATTCAACAAACAAGGCCCCATTAGCACACAAGACATACATTAGCGGCTTGAACCGTTGACAGGCTAGCCGCAAGTAATCTTCCATCACAAAAAAGTAGTGAAATTTGAACTTTTTGAAATATATTTCCAGCAGCGCATCTAAATTTTTGTCAAAGAGTCGCTGCTCTAATTCTGAAGAAAAAGAAACTGTCTCAGGCAGGTTCCTGTTGTTTTTCTTTGCCCAGTCTATTTTATGTGGTATCAACAGCATAGATTCCAGTGTTCCTATCCGAACTTGCCAATTTACAATATCCTGCGGGTAATACCTTGAAATGCTGTAAACGCAAGGGACGTCTTTCGATTTACATAGAACACAAGGCTGCTCTCTGTTGCACTTTTTTTTCTAGCTGTCAAGATCTACTTACTCGTTGGATACATAAATCGCAGGTATTGTTGTATTTCATTTTGTGTCTGGCTTGCTTTTTTTCGGGGAAGAGGACGGAAAAAAATCCGTTGGGGAAAAATAGCTGAACGATGAAGTAAATACAAGCGGGAATAGGGGAGCGCTAGCTAGCAGTCTAATGGGATATGCCCCCTGCACTATTTGTTATATCTAGCGTATTTATAGCAGTTACGTCACTAACGTGATTATGAGTAACTATGAATCATCAATAACATAATTAGTCCGCTACACTTGATTTTATTCTATATTAAAATCAATCAATTAATTGGCTGATGTCTACAGTTTTTACTTCAGGTTTAGGTTTTTGCGCATTGAAATGCCAGTTTTCCGCTCTAAGCTCCCCATACTTTAGAACTATAAATTCTGGATCCAAACCTTCCAGATACTTCAAGATATTGTAAAACGTGCATTCTCTGTTGTACACCGTAGCTAGTCGCAGCAGAAACTGGTAGTGGATATCCAAGCATTCCAGCAGTCTGTCCATGGGATATGTGCTATTTTTGCCAGGCAAGCTCAACTTTATTGTGAGCAGCAGTATAAAAGCTGATTCCAAAGTCATTACCGGATAGTACGTGTTCAAGTATTCTTCAGATGACTTATTTTGAATGAAGCATTCAATCACATTTGCATTATCAATCGCTGCACTGACCGCGTGTTCAAAGTAAATTCCAAACCGGACCTTCTTTTTGCAGAGCACGTTTTTTAATATATTCGGGTTTAAAACTGAGAGTTTGATGTAATTAAAGTAGACATTGGTATATAGCACAATCCATGTTGTTTCTGGTTCGCAAATAGTTGCGGATTTGACTTTTTCAATATGATCTTCAAATATACTTTGTACGTTGTATTCGAATTCGTTTAGCGACGCCAATATCGACGCAAGAGCGTAGCTTGCGTTTTTCATCCCACCAGCCAATACACTGAATATGTATTGATCAGTTTGGATTTGAATTTTATGGAGGATTACTTTGTACGCCTGAAAGTCCAGCCCGCTGAATGTGGGAGTAAACCATTCATTTCCAGACATTGTGTCTATTCCAACGTAATCCAGGGCCGAATGTGGGGTTGTTGTGCCAAACGGTCTCGGCAAAAAGACTTGGTTTTCGCTAAACAGAGCCAGATCAGTATTATTAATACGTGCTACAGCGTAAAATTGATAGACGAACCACCATATTCGCCTGAAATATTCCTGTTCATCGGGATCACAAGTAATTTTCGCAATTCCTTTTTCTGTGTTCATCCCCAAGCACCTTGCCATAGTTACCGCATAGTTTAAATATAGTAAATGGTTTCCCTTTTGTAATCCTACATTAACACTTGAATTACTGAATGTTGCTATCGCAATGTGGGTGAGGGTTAAAACAGATATCGGAGATTTTTCCGTCACAAATGGGAAGCTAGCTGCCTTTTCCAGATATATGATGGCCAGCTCCACCCTGTTTAGCACTCCAACAGGTGTGCGATCAATAAATATGGCGCCGTTTGAGCAAAAAACGTTTTTCAACGGTTCAAATCTGTTGGCCGACTGGCGGAGATATTCTTCTGGCAGATAGAAATAGTTCCAATTGTATTTTCTGAAATACAATTCCATTAGATAGTCATGGTTGTCGATAAATAATGTCCTCTGGAGTTTTTCTGAGAGTACAAGTTCGTCGTGAGCAGCTGGAATCCGCTTTTCCCATGGATATTTATATGGGACAATTAGAAATACTTCCAGTTTCCGTATTCGTTCCTCCCACTGTCTGATATCTGACAATTCGAGTTTTCCTAATGTGTAGTGACAATCTGCGTTCCTAGATACACAATAACTACAGGGATGCTGCCTATTGCACTTTTTTTTCTAAATATTTAGTTGTATATCTACCCTCTGTATACAGAAATCGCAAGTAATATTATACTTCATTTTAAAAAGCAAAAAACCCTTAATTTTCGTTTTAGGGGACGCGCGGGTGGATATTGGCATCCGCCTCTTAATACTCGGAACCCAAAAACAAAAAATGGCCCAAAGCGGCACAAACACATAACAATGGAGTGAAGCGTCTCGAATCTTCCATCCCGTTGTTCTCCACTCCGCATCTTGGACCTTGTCTAGGTTGCAGCCTGATTAAACCTGAGCTGCGTTTGAATCGCGGGAAATTCGCGGAAAAATAATATCTCTACAGCCAAAAGCATAACAAATAAAAGGAGACTGCCAGTTTCAACAATTTGAACTTTTTTTGCTTGTTTTATCGTCCTATCACTGATCACTGCTAATTTGATTTCAAAAGTTTTCTTGAAAATTTGGCTCGTATTTTGAGACACCCGAATATCTGGATTGTGCTGCGCTGGCCCCGAAATAGAGTGGAAATTAACGTTGAATCAACAATACTACATTTGGCAACTATTTCTGTTTTTTGTCAAACTCCAGTAATATTGAACCATCTTGGTGTAGCAGATTGCATACCACCCGATCCGTCCCAAAAATCTTCAATCCCCAATTGAAACAAAAAGTTGGGTTACAAACTAATTTATTAATTCACTAATGTCAACAATCTTCTTTTCTGGCTTGGGCTTTTGCGAATTAAAATGCCAATTGGATGCTTTTAGTTCACCATACCGCAACGCCAATTGTTCAGAGCTGAAACTTTCCAAGTCTCGTAATATATAGTGGAACGTCGGCTCTCTATTGTACGTCGTTGCGTGTAAGAGCAGAATCTTGTGGTGAATGTCAAGACAGGCTTGTAGCTGCTGTTGCGAAATATTGAAATAACTCTGTGGAACTATTTGCTTTATACTGCACAGCAAGATGAATGCAGATTCAAGCACCAATACAGGAAAGTAGGTGTTCAAGTACTCCAGAGACCAAGGCTTGGCTAGGAATAGCTGGATTAGCTGCGCATTCAGAACAGCAGCGTCCAACGCTTCTTTGAAATATATCCAAGAGCACGCTTTCTTTTTCACAAGTATATGCTTGAGTAATTTAGGGTTGATTACATTGATTTTCATGCAGTTCATTTTAATATTTGCAAATACTATCACCCAGGTAACTTTTGGATTCGTGATGGCATTGGCGACTATTTGGGAAATATGATTGGCAAATATATGGCTTGAGTTGTAGATTAATTCTTTAATTGACGAAATGATACAACCAATAGCGTAATTTCCATTCCAACTGTTGTTACATAGTTCACTGAAAATATATTTGTCTATTAGCACACTGATTTTTGATGAAATTACCCGATACGCTTCAAAGTTCAGCCCTGGCACGCTTGGTGTATACCAACTTTCATCTGATACGATATCCACGAGATAATGATCGGTAACGCCGTGGGAAATTGGGGTATCCAAAGATTTGGGTAGAAATACTTTGTTGTCCGACGAGAGTATTATTTCCTCACTGTTGCGTGAAACAGAAAACGATTGATACATGAACCACCATATTCTTCTGATATTTTCCTTTTCCATGTCATTTGACGACAATTTCGCTATACCATCCTCGGTGTTAATCCCAACTTTTTTCGCTACCAGGACCGCATACTGGAAAAATACCTTTTCAGAGCCATTTCGCAGTCCTACGTTTAAGAGTAATATTACTAAAGCTTGCCAAGGCAATATGTCCTAAAGTTAATGGAGCTAGGGGAGATGTTTCTGTCATAAAATTGAAGCTTGCAGCTTTTTGAAAATATAGATTTGCTAACTCCAGCCTGTTTTTAATCCCAACCGGAGTGGATTCCGCAAATAATGCTCCATTAGCATACAAGATATACTTTAGAGGTGGAAAGTTACGAGCTCCTTCCCTCAGATATTCTTCCGTCACATAAAAATACATCCAGTTAAATTTTTGAAAGAATGATTCCAATAGATAATTATGGTCCTGTTCAAATAACTCCTTTTGTAGTTTTTCCGTCAGGTTGAATTCCATTGCCTTGGACGGTATACGTATTTCCCAGCTGTATTTATATGGTACTATCAGCAGCAGTTCAAGCTTGCGGATACGATGCTCCCATTTTGCAATATCGGAAGCTTCTAATTTTCCATACGAATAGTGACAGTTTTCATTCCGAGAAATACAATAACTGCAAGGATGTTCCCTGTTACATTTCTTTTTCTGGGTTAATAATACTTACTCTTTGGATACACAAATCGCAAGTAGTGTTTATTTTCATGTAGGAATAGATAAAGAAGGTTCCCTGAGCAACACGAAAACACGAAAATACTTCCGGAAATTATTCCCGCTGTTTGAAATGGGGATGCTCCAACCCAAGATAGCACCGTACCGCTACACGGGTATTCTTAGGATGGAAATGGTTGATATTACGAGCAATGGCGCTAGTGGAACATTGCTATTGAACAGTGGTTTTCAAACTGTTTTTTCTATAGGCCGCCTGCCCCTTTGCTCTGGCCAATCAAATTCACAAATCAAAAAAAGAGACAGAGACAAAAATGAGATGAAATCAATCTAAAAATTTATTCAACACTCCTTGTAGATTTTAACCCAGTCGACAGCCATAGCACCAGTGGTATCAGATGGCCAGGTAGGTCCCCATTGCCCCTTTGCATTCCAGAAATCCAAGGCTCCAGTTTGAGTAGTGGAGGACCATGGTCTAGAGCTATCAGATGGAAAGTATTCATTCATTCCACCAACAGCAACGTTCATGATCAAATAGAATTCTTGGTCAAAAGGTGCGCTTGGATGAGTAGATGGCCATGGGCTTTGCATGTTCCCAAAGTTGCCTTGCTTCCACATATTAACAGTGTTTACATTAAGTACAATATTCGTTGGGTTGTCGACATAAGTGATGATGTTGGTGGAGTTCCAGAGCATTCCAAAGACATGGAAATCGTCTGCAAATGTCCCGCTTGGAAGAGTATACGTTTGGTGGGTCTGAGGATATCTATTGTGGGAGTAATCTGGACCCCAGTGCAGAGTTGAACCCATCTGAT
>JADIIU010000122.1:0-37068 GCA_027603945.1 Terramyces sp. JEL0728
GAAATCTAAAGGCTCATCAAAAGCAAAAAGAACTGATTATTTATCTTGGAATTGATGTGTGCACCAAGCAGTAGTATAAGTGAATGGTCCACAACCCGCCATATTTTATGCATTCCTGCAAGAAAATATATACCTCAAAGTACATTCCAAGGAACAGAGACCAACCTCCACAGTCTAGTTTCAGCTACTAGTAATTTCTGCATGCAGTCACAGCAACTTCATCAGTTCAATAACATAAAAGCAATTTAGCATATGCACTTTATTTGAAAGCATTACAAATTTATTGTGAAGCGAGTAAACGTTCACGGCGACGGTCACGTTCTTCAGAGATAGAAAGTTTGACACCCTTTCCTTTTGGAAGAGAGATTAATGGCTTGTTTCCTTGCCCGATAACAAAGACGTTTCCAATACGGGTAGCAAAGGTGTGGCCAAGAGCATCTTTAATGTGAACAATTTCGAAACCACCTTGGTGCTTTTCACGGTGGGTAATGACACCAATACGTCCCATGTTGTTACCGCCAGTAACGTAAGCTACGTTTCCGTTGTCGAATTTAACGAATTCAGTAATCTTTCCGGTTTCAATATCAATCTTGACAGTGTCGTTGACTTTGACTGCTGGATCTGGATAACGAACAGTTCTTCCATCGTGAGTAACAGCGTATGGGATAGCTTTTTGTCCAAGTTTGACTTGCTTAACTTTGCAGAGTTTGTATTTTGCTTCTTCTTCAGTAATACGGTGAATTGCAAATCTTCCCTTAACGTCGTAAATCAAACGGAAGTTTTCTCCAGTCTTTTCAATGGAAATAACATCTACAATTAAAATCTAATTACCCATGAATCCGGCTGGGTAGGTGATATCAGTACGGACTTTTCCATCGACTTTAATCAAACGTTGCATAACAATGGATTTGGTTTCCTTGTTGGTGAGTGCATAACGAAGACGGTTGCGGATGAAAACAATCAATGGAAGACATTCACGGGTCTTGTGTGGACCAGCAGATGGTTTTGGTGCCCATGTACCAGTGAGTTTGTCCAACATCCAGTGCTTTGGAGCATTTAAACGCTTCATGTGCTTCTTTGGTCCTCTTGCCTACCGTTAATGTCTAGTGTACCATCTTAAAAAAGTGAAGTTGGATTTTTTGAAGTTTTCTTTTTCTTGAAAAAACTGTGAATTTTCATTGGCTGAAAAAAATTAATTCCCCGAAACTACTGGGATTAGGGTTAGTCTCAGCCTGCCACATGAAATTATAGTGGCTGGTATGCGAATCTTCAGAATATTATCTGGATAGATATTGCAGGTGCCGTGTTTGACTCTCACAATCAGCACTTGTCTCTGTGTATCTCGCGCAGATAAAGACATAATAAATTAGGCATTGGTATTTTGTTTCAGAGACAGAGGTCAGTATTCCAGGTTATAATCCAATTCAAGCTTACCTTTAGATAGTCTCATTACCAAGACCGTGAAATCATTTTTTTGAAAAATTCCATCACATGCAACTCAAATACATTCGCCAATTCACCAGACAGTTAAAAACGGAAATATCAAAAATAAAAAAAGGAAACATTGTCAAGCACAACGACAAGCTGTACCTAGTAGTCCTAGCGCAAGCAAGATCTCAGGGAAGGGGAGGAGCAATTCACAAACTGGATTTAAAAGACCTGAATTCAAATTCAAAAATAACTGAGCGCTTTAATGCCAATGCCAATTTGGAAACTGTTGAGCTTGAACAGAAGCGATTGAATTACTTGTACACCGATGAGCAAATTATTCTTGTGGATGAAGATTACAAAGAGTACAATGTTCCCTTGGACCTAATTGACTGTAATTCAAATTAATGCTAGCCAAAGTATTACCATTCTTGAACAGCGAAATGGAATTCAAAGTTGATTTTCATGAAAGTAAACTAGTCGGGGTAAAGATCCCAGACAAGACGGTTGCCAAGGTAGTCAGCAGTGGAGTAGTTAAAAACTCTACTGGCGAATCATCAAAAGCACAAAAGATGGCCGAGTTGGAGAACGGGGTCAAGATTAGCGTTCCGGAATTTGTCAAGGATGGTGATGAAATTGTAATTGATTTGAATGAAATTGCTTATCTATCAAGGAAATAAACTTATTTTGAAACTAGGACCGAGTTTTTCCTGTAAAAGGATAATTGAACAGACGTCTACTAAATCGTATGTATTTTTATTCTTTTTTAGCTTGCAACATGCCTAATGGTACATCATCTTCTTCGTCACTATCATCTTCAGTAGGAGGAACACGCCTTCCAGGAGCAACAGCTTTTGGTTTGCGCGGTTCATCATCGTCATCTTCTTCGTCACTGCTACTTTCACTTGAGTCGCTGTCTGCATTCTTGACAGGTATCTTTTTCTTTTCACCAAACTCTACCAACGGCTGAACAGGCTTTCTACGTTTCTGTTTGCGGCGATTTCGCCTTGGGCCTCTACCGCGCAAAGTGACATCAGAATGTACTGATAGGATATATAACATCAAGTTTGAGACTTGAACTTGCTGGAGTAGTGGTCGACCTATTTGTGATAGTTTGATGTGCGAAAGAGAATACACAAACTTTTCTTTTTCTGGATCCAATCTGTTATTTGGAAGATGTGACCAATCTGGGTATGGGTTCCATTCGGATTCTGATTCAATGATTTTTGGTTTGAGTTTTGGAATGAATTTAGTGATCCACGACCATGGACTTTTTGGTTGTTTCTGTGAAGTTTGTGCCCATTGAACTGGAGGCTCCTGTGAAGTTGGAAGAGAGAATCGTTCCTTATTGAATTCTCTTAGACTCAAGTCTATATTTTGTGAAGATCCGTCATAGCTTTCGCTCATCACTGGTATCGATTCTTCAACAGGTGCAGATATTTCTGCTGTTTCCACTTTTCCAACTGTTTTAATTGTTTTCAGTTCGGTAGAAACTGCCAATTGCTTTTCTTGTATTTTTGGCAATTCGAACTGGATTTCGGGCTTGTCTTCCTTTTCGGCAATATCGGGCAGATTTTCAGTAGTGGGAGTAATATTAACATGAGAGTCGCTGAATTTCGTTGGTCTATTGGCTGATTTTCTTCGCGATAAACTGGGAACTGGAATGACTTCTTCTTCATCTTTCTGATCTGTAGTCAACAGCCATTTTTTCATATCAAAAATATCTTCGTGTGGATCAATAGGATTTTCAAATGAATCCAGAGTAAGAAACCTTGGAAGCGAAGTCCTGGAAGGCGAAACAGAGAGGTGGTCTGATTTTCGTTCTAATGACGGATGTCGCTTCAATTCCTTGGAGATATCAATATCAAATTCAGATGAAAACGAAACACTTGTTCTTGCCGGGGTAGTATGCATTCGTTTTAGAATAGGTGATTTTTGAATTTTCGGAGTATCGGGTTCTGTATTGCTTGGACCAGTCTTATCAAATGACGTGTGTAACTGCAAGTCTTTCAGCAAGTCAATATCAAGCCCGCTAATGTCTATCTTTGGTGGCAAGTAATGTTCCGCCTTTTGCCCACTTGTAAAGCTTTCCGGGCGAACTGCTTTCTTTTTTGCAGCTGGCCTTCTCGACAAACTGGGGACAGAAGTAGTGGGGCTCTTTAATGAGAAAGGGCTTGTCGCAGTCGAGTTGGATCCGTCTGATTCTGCTTTTTCTGTAACACCTTCGCTAATTGCACCGTATTTTGGATCAAGTGAAGGCCGTAGCTGCAGCGGCGGACTTACGGCCTCCTTTTTCAAGTTCTCAATAGTGGTTTCCTTTGAATGAAAAGTAGGGGCTGGCATTCTTGATATATCCAAACTACCGGTTCGGTTTGCGTAAATATCTCTTGGATAGGTCCTCTCGTCAATGCTTGATCGCACATCCTTTGCAATTTCGTCCGGTGTTAGCGAATCCCAATTTCTAATTTGTGCAACTGTTGATGCCTGTTGGAAATCTAACGCTCGGATATCCTGTGGTTAGCATTCACTTACAGGCTCACTGTTTTCCTTCTTTTTGCCAAAGAAGAACGATCGTTTCTTGAGAGATTTAAATAAGCTCTTTTCCTTGTCGTCATTTTGAAACATTCCAAAAAACTTTGAAGTTTTCTTTGATATTGTGCTTATTGCTGGTGAGGATTGCGACATACTGGGCTGCTGGTAAAATGAGGTTGAGAGCGATGAAGATGTCCTTGAATTTTGCCGGTACATTGGCTCTTTTCTATCCTGTTCCCTCTCGCTCATAAAGTAAAACTATTTTTTCTCGATTTTCAGTGGCGAAATCTGTGGGATGAAACCAAACAGAAAAGGGATCAATTACCTCATTCAACGAGCGATGAGGCATATTGCCTTTTGTATGTTAGAATCCCTAGGCAGTGTGCCTTTTGTATATTAGGCAGTGTGCAATCTGCGCGAATGGAGATTCAAGTACTCCCAGCATAGTTCAATATGAGAGTCCTGCATATTTCAATAGCGTCTCGCATATATTATGGCAAAAGCACGGCGGGGTAATTTGATTATGCCAACTGTTAAATTTTTCCTAATCTCAATGTCGAAATTTCAGTTTGTCAGAGACTTGCGAAATTCAATAATAAATTCAACTTCATTTCAGCTCTGGGTTGATCCAAATCAAAAAACAAACGATGTACTTGCAGCTACCCTAATCTCATTTGAAAATACTCCACCGCTAAAATTATCGGATCCTTCTGGGTATAACGAATACGATTCATGGACTGTACTATTCTTTTATTTGAACAAGCAATTAGATCACCCAACGTATTTACAGTTGTGCGCAGGGAAAAACAAGGAGAGTGTTTCTTTCTTGGATCGAAGAGATTTGCTGGATTTCCTAACTGGCCAAACTGCCGAAAGCGTCCATGTAAAGAAAGCAATTGTTCAAGATGGTACGGAATTTCTAACCAGACAAAATGAATCAGGAAGCACAGATATTTGGATTTGATTTGAGCAAGAAACGCGAATTAGTTACTGAAGAGATGCAGCAGGTGGCCAATATTAATATCAGGATTACCAAATCGTAAAGAAAATCAAGACATATCAAAGGACTATTGTAAGTCAAATTAATGCAGAATACAAGCAACAGTATCCTATGTATCAAGAGCAGCAAGAATTTTGCGAATATCGAAAAGCCAGCTTTCCATTCTTTCATGTCCGGAAAAGACAAGAAAGATGTCAAGCAACAAAAGCCAGCGGAAAAAAAGAGTAACTATTTAGTAATCCAGAAATCGTTCCAATTATTATTGTTCCCGCTGCTTCCCAATCACTATTAACATTGTACAATGCACAACAGTTCCTTATTGATCAAAAGTACTCTGGATTAACAAAGGTTCATCTCTTCAGAAGAAATTAGACAGAAAGGAGAAAAGAAGCCAATGCAGTTGACAATCACCCGAGATCCAAAGAAACACGCAATATCGAAATTCCTGGTTATTGATTCTATTGACACCATGACGGAAAAAGACTGGGGTAGAGTTGTAGCTGTATTTACATGTGGACAAGAATGGCAGTTCAAAGGATGGAAGTGGGAGAAACCCGTGGATATATTTTCCAAAGTGCTTGGATTCTCTTTGAAATTCCAAGATGAACCACCGAGTGGAAGTTTGGCTCAATGGAATGTAAAAATACTGGATGTAAATCGTTGTTGATCCTAGATTAATCGAACTAGAAGATACTTGGATGTTAAAGTAATTCATTCGTTTTGGCATGACCTTGATCAGTTCTTGCTGAGCAAAAAGTTTTAATATATAACACTTGTCGTCTGAGTGCCTAAAATACCTGTGGAGATGTTTTTTGATATGCTATCTCGACAGGAGATATCTTTCTATTGTGCGACAGTCTCTACTCAAGTGATCTCACACGGCTGCAAGTCGGCAGGATTTGCTACACAGTGCAAAAGGTATTATTATATTATTAGTAAGTTAGACCATCCCAGCATACAAATTAAGAGAATTCATTATCATTGGATCGCTCCTTGCTCCGTCCAAAAATTCTTGTTTACTCAAGAAGCCGTCGTTATCCTTATCCATCAACCGAAATACTTTTTCAACTCGCTTATTTGGTGTATCTTCATCTTCTCCCAGCACTTGTGTGGGTCTATCTTAGTAATAAAGTACCCCACCATTCTGTAAATTGAATCGACTACTGCTAGCATCTCCGCAGGTGATATCCGGTCATCCTCATCCAAATCAAACAACCTGAACGATACTTCCAGCCGTTCTTCTAATGTACCCCTCGCACTGACGTCCAAAGCCTGTATAAATTCGTAGAAATCAATTTCGCTGTTCTGGTCTCTATCTATCAGCTGAAAAATCAAAGAAGCGTATTTTGTTGAATCTCCGAATGGGAAATAGTTTTTATAAATTGCTGAAAATTCTGGTTTGGAAATGTAACCTTTTGGACAGTCTCGCATGAAGCCGCGATACCATTGTTGAAGTTCTTTTTAACTCTAATGTACCTTTTTCCGTGAAGCGGGTTTTCTGGCGCAGCTCTTGGACTGTTTCGTTGGATAGCTTTGAACTTGCTTTTCCCATTTGGAAAAAAAGCGCGACCATCAATGTTGATGGAGCAGAGATGACTAATCGTTACAAGTAAACAGACTTGACATTTATTTAAATTAGTGCCTGCTACTTGCTAAATCATTGGAATTCAAGCGCTCGATATTCATTTAAAAATTCAACTATTGCTCCGATTAGAACTGCAGCGGATATAATTCATTTTTTGCAGGTATTTGAATAGTGTCTCACTATGAATGGAATCCCCATTTCTGTTTTTACTTTTTTTCATGGCAGTTCCAGATCTCAATACAATAAATGAGCAGGAGCTCCAGCTATTTGCAAAGGGCTTGGGACTGGACCCGGTTGGTCCTCGTTCAGCAGTAAAAGATAGAGTTATACGATATTTGAAACAAACAAATCCGTCGCTGCTTCCGCAATCAAAGAAGAGGAGATCAAAGAAAAAGAAGAGCGAGAAGCAAGAACCACAAGCAGAGAAAATCGAGCCAATACAGGACGAGGCGGAGGCGGTAGATGCAGAGGTTGAAATCGTACCAGAGACATTAAGGGTTGTAGGAACATTTGAAGAATTTTCCCAAGTATTTCAAAAATTCAATACACTCTCCACTAGAAGATACGAAAAAGACGACGAGGAGGAACAGGTGGAAGAAGATGACGATAATGAATTTGTCGACAAAGAAGAAATAAGGCAAACAAAAAAGAAATTAAAAAAGCTGAACAGAATGACTGTTGCGCAGTTGAAACAATCTGTACGGAAACCTGAGGTTGTTGATTGGGTTGATGTTACTTCGTCTGACCCGTTGCTACTAGTACAACTTAAATCTACACGAAACACAGTGCCAGTGCCCTCTCACTGGTCCCAAAAGAGGAAATATCTGCAAGGTGATTGAAATTAATATAGGGAAAAGAGGCATAGAGAAGCCACCATTTGAATTGCCGGAATATATCAAAGCCACTGGTATTATGCAGTTAAGACAAAGTGGTCAAGGTCCACATTCGCTACAAGGAAAAGCCAGGGAAAGACACAATCCGAAACTAGGCAGATTAGATATTGATTATCAAAAACTGCACGATGCATTCTTCAGATACCAAACCAAACCACTGTTTTCTCAGCATGGCGATATATATTTTGAGGGTAAAGAATTTGAAACCAGACTGAGGATGAGGAAGCCTGGTGTCTTGTCTGAAGAGTTGAAAATTGCATTAAACATTCCGCATTTGGCACCGCCTCCATGGTTAATCAACATGCAGAGATACGGACCACCGCCATCTTATCCGCAATTAAAAATACCTGGGTTAAATGCTCCTATTCCTGAAGGTGCTCAGTGGGGATTTCATCCTGGTGGTTGGGTACATTTTATTAATCTAGGGTAAGCCTCCATGTGATGAATTCAACAGACCGTTATACGGCGATGTATTTGGGACACACAAACCACAGGTATCCAGTGAATTTGTTGCTGAAGTTGAAAGTAAGCTATGGGGTGAATTGGATACTGAAGTGGAAGAAGAGGAGGAAGAAGAAGACGAGGAAGAGGAAGACGATGAAGAAGAGGAACAAGGTAATTGCAATTAATATAGAAAGCGTATCCGGCCTGGAAACGCCTTCTGGAATTGCTTCGGCAGTGCCAAGTGGTATCGAAACTCCGGATTTCGTTGAAATGAGAAAAGAAGAACGAGTGATGGAAACCAGAAAAGAACAAAAATCTTTGTATACTGTCTTGTCCTCTACTGAAAAAACCACATCTGGATTCATGGCGTCCACACATACATACCAGGTCAAAGACAAACTAGGTTTAGCAAACAAGCAAGTTGATGTGTCCCTTAACCCCGAAGAACTTGAAAATATTGATCAAGAGACGCTCAAACGCAAGTATGAAAGCAGCAAACCACAACAGCAGCAGAAAGAAGATTTCAGTGATATGGTAAACGAACATGCAGAGAAACAGGCATTTAAACGTCAAAAGAAGGAAGAACCCAAAAAAAAGTTTAAATTCTAATAAAAAAGCTCACTATATTAAATACGATGATGGGAATTGGGTAAGCAACGTATCTGTGATTGATGGAAAGTGGATTCGGGGGTACGTTGCTGGCGACTGAAAATAGTCTAATTGTAACGAATGCAGTGTCAATTGTGAATATTCTTGATCATGATTTAAGAGCGCTCTGTCTTGGTTGTTGAATAGTTGTACCCCTTTTTCCTGCTGGATATACGGCTGGATTGATTGACAGCCAAATTGATTTGCATGGCCCGTTGACGCACTTTGGATCTCAAACTCGGACAATTTGGGACTGTCAAGTTTCCGTTTTTTCTCGCCTTCAGTTACCTCTGTCCCTTTTCGTTTGAGTACTGGTATTATCGTGTAAGCACCAGTTACAAAATTAAACTTTTCGCTTGGCATGTCAAACACAGTGTCGTTGTAGTAAATAACAACGTGGTAGATGGATTGTCTGTATAGGATTGATACCGTTTTCTTTCGTAGATCAGAATGGAGATTCTTGTAGCAGAGGTAAATAGAGTACATGCGTGATGGCGACCATTTCAACCCGTCTGTCCATCTAATTATTCCTGAACAAGATTTGTAGACATAAATGTGCCCAGCAGCAACTTTATCCTTTTCCAACCGAGTGCCAATCAATGGCAAAATGCCCAGGTAAACACCTTCCAAGATCAAGATGATATCTTGCACAGATTTTATTGTCCCAGTGAACGTTGGTTTCATCATGTCCATTCACTTCTTCCTGGTATTTATGCGTTAAATTTTGCATATGAATATCACGTTCATCTTTTGATTGGCTTAACCTAAAAACTTAATATAATTATTTTGGGATGGTCGTCAGACCTTGTAACTTTTATTTTAACTTTAATCTCGTTTCAGCCGTTTAACTTTGGTATGAGTGCACACCAAGAATTTGAACAAAAAGCAGCTAGCAAGGCCACTTACGCTCAACTGCCAGGTATCTAAAACCGTTTATTAGAAGGCTGAAGCAATGGAAACCGAATGTCAAACTTGTCCTTGACCTTGGACTTTTTTTGCAGCGTATTCTTTAGGAAAATCTTATCCAGCACATCACCTTCAATACGAAACGTAAACATATCCAACTTGATAAAAGTATAAACATCGTAATGAATGAGGAAATAGGGGCACGAGTAATCTTGTTGCTTCGTTACTTTGATTTTTGGCAGTTTCAAATCAAATTCATATTTTCTTGAAAAGGCTGGTATGGCGGATTTGTATTGCGAGTGTAAGAATTGTGTTGGTTGACAGCCATGTTTGAGCTTTTGTATTTGCGGGAAATAGTGCAGGATAGATTGGGTTGGGTCCGCGCATACCGATTCTTTCGGTATTCCGATAGAGTAATCATCCTGTACTAATGCTTTACGATTCTCACTTGGTGTTTGTACGTGGTATTTGAATATTAGGATGTCGGATGGGACGACAGCATTGTCATGTTGTATGCGCGCAATTTCATTCTGTAAATGCAATATCTTTGCGGTTTTAGAAAGTGTAAGTATGAAATCGTGCTGTGGGAATCCTAATTGTTGTATACGAAGTGTGATCAGCGGGTTCTCGCTGTTTTCACATAGTTCTTTGCGGACTTTATGAGCGAATTGGCTGAATAGATCTTCATTGGATATCTTACCTGGCCATCTTGATGGCATTGGAATGAATTTCGGCAGCACTGCTTCTTTCTTTTTTGACATTTTGGAATTTGACGTGGATAAATAAAAAAGTTAGTGACACTTGGATGGATAGCAAGTAATGTTCCAAGGGCCGCACTTAAAAGCACCTCTTGCTATGTGTTGGCGATCACCATCTCACATTCAGGTATTTATCGCTACCACATAGACAGAATACGTCGATAATAATAATGGTTTATTAAACTAGTACAAGACCCTAGTTTGAATATTTTCTAAATTAATAAAAATTACCTGGCATTGCGTTGAGCGCATTATGAATGGAAACAAAGTCTTCTTCCTTTTCTACCGTTACATCTGCCATGAAATAAGCTACCGCATCTTTGGAATCACAAATTTGCTTTTCAATGTTGTAATCTGAAAGTACTTTGTTGATTTGCTTCAATACACCAGGAACATTTTGATGGATATTGATTACACGGATAGTAAGCGAGTCTGCACTTGGGGATCGAATATCTACCTCTGGGAAGTTGACCGAGCCTAATGTGGACCCAGTGTTAATGTACTTTACAAGAGCAGATCCTACTTCAATACCAATAGAAGACTGTGCTTCTTCGGTAGAACCACCTAGATTAATGGCAATTACCGATATGAGGAGTCAAGATAGTGTTTGGACATCCAATTAAATCAGATTCAAATCCAGGTCCATTTTTAAATGGTTCAACTGGGAACACATCCACAGCTGCACCAGCCAAGTGTCCGCTAACAAGAGCTTCTTTCAAGGATGGAATATCAACAACAGTACCTCTTGAAGCGTTAATGAAAATGGCACCCTTCTTCATCAATCCAAATTCTCTTTTCCCAACCATGTTTTTGGTTTCTGGTGTTTCTGGGACATGTAGCGAAATAAAATCACATTTGGACAGCAATTCTTCTAATGACGGTAACGGAACTGCAGAACCTAGAGGCATGGTTTGTAAAATATCAAAAAAGTAGATTTTCATACCAAACGAGTCGGCAAGAACAGACAACTGAGATCCAATGTGTCCATACCCAATAATGCCCAAACTCTTTCCTCTAATTTCGTGGCAGTTAGATGAGACCTTGTTCCATACACCGTTATGCAATTCAGTATTACGATCCCCCATTTGTCTCGACAAGGCAATAATTTGTGCAATAACCATTTCAGCTACACTTCTACTATTACTGAACGGGGAATTGAAGACGGAAATACCCCGTGAAGCAGCAAATTGTAAATCGACTTGGTTGGTACCAATACAGAAACAACCAATAACACGCAACTTTTCGGCATGCTGCAATATTTCCTTGGTTAATTGGGTCTTTGAACGGATCCCGATTGCATGTACGTCCTTGATTTTTTCTTTTAGAGTTTCAATATCAAGAGCTTTAGGATGTGATTCAACCTGATAACCAGCATTGCGCAGGATATTTTGACCAGTTTCATTTAGTCCTTCTAGTAAGAGCACTTTGATATCACCGGAATTGAATGGCTTTAGGGTCTTTGAACGGATACTCGCACGCATATTGAATTATTTTTTATGAAAAATTTCCTTATATTTCAATGATGGAGTTGAAAGATCTCTTGCACGTGACCATAGACTCACAATTGCTTAGTAATCCAAAGTCAAACACAGTGCGGAATCGTTTGATTGCAAAATGTTCCTAGAAATACTTTAATCTCGAGGAATATTATTTCTTGTTCCAGGCGCTGTCAGTTTGCTTGGACAATTATCTTGCTACAATATCAAACCCAACTATGTTTGTATACATGTTTATTATATGAACAACGTAGTATCGGCATTAGCGCAAATCCTGGTGACATCCGCCTTGTTCTTTGCAACTTCCTTTGTGTTTTGATCAATTTCACTCTGATCTCCCTTAATTTTAGCTGCATTCAACTCGCAAGTGTTTTTCAAGACCTTGTTGCGTTGTTTTTGGCAATTAATAGCAGTCTTAACTTTTGGATCAGTGGCACTTTGGATTGCTGGGTCAAAGGAGCTGTGTTCGTTTGCATTTGCGGTTTTTCCGTCTTGAGCAAGTGTCTTTTCGTCACCGTTTTCTGGACACACTTTATTCGCGTTAATTACTGCTTGGTCTCCATCACCAGGTAATTTAGAAATGTCGATTGCGTCAAAGCCAGAAGCTTTAGTTCCGCTTGCAGTTAAAGAACCTGCAGCCTTTGTTGCTTTCTTGGCATTCTTTTTTCCTTTGGTTTTCTTGGTTGCTTTTGCCTTTGTTGCTTTTGCTTTGGTTGTTTTAGCTTTGGTTGTTGCACCAGTTCCAGTTGTAGCTACTGCTGCAGCACTTCCACCGGTTGAAATAAATAATGAAGTATCGACATTTGCACAAGCAGTGTTGACAGATGCAATGTTGTTTTTGACGTTTTTGGAGTGATCAGCGATTTTGGCTTGGTCGCCAGTAATATTGGCTTCGTTCAGCAAGCATTGGTTCTTTAACACTTTGTTGCGGAGTTTTTGGCACTGAATGGCAGCTTTGGTCTTGGCATCTTTGGCTGCAGCTATTGCAGGATTGAACAATTGCAATTCAGCAGATTCACCAAGCTCACCTTTTTGGGATAGGGTTTTTGGGTCAGATCCAGGCGGACATACCTTGTCAGCATTAGCCAGTGCAGCATTCCCATCGCCAGGAAGGGTAGAGATATCAACGGCAGAGAAACCAGCTGGAGCTGAAGGGGTAGCAGCGAGGGCAATAGATACTAATACTATAAATTTCATGTTAATGAAAAATAGTTTTTGGTGTATTTATCATCGGTTCCTGGATTAGGCTACATATCAAGGGTCTGCTTTTTGATTTGGGCTTTGTTTCATCATTGGTAGGAATTTGTTGCAGGATAAATATATTGATAGAGCGCTTTCTTTAAAGCCAGAAAGGAAACACTCTCACACATGCGGTATTTTTTTCTTGTAATTCTAATTTATACTGCTGGTATAGTGGATTTTTTGGCTGCGGGCTCATTCCAACCCCACTAAAGATCCCTATATCACTATCAGCAGGAAAGCCCAAAGATCCTTGATCCATCTTTCCGGTTCCTAAAGGCTCAAATAGATTGGTAACATTTCATTATGTACATTTTTTGAATAGTCATTTCAATAAGGGTGGAACTAGAAACCAGTGATTCGCATTGTCAATGAATAAACTAATTGGAACATGTCCAGAGAGTATGTCCATCAAAAATGACTGTTCAAATGACTAACACCACGTGACTTGTATATGTCTTCTCACTTCTCAGAAACTTTATGAATGAACAAGAGCAAGAAATAATTGCATTAAAGGTGCCCAATTCTAATCCAGGGCATATACGAGGATTTATTCCTTACCGACAACACTCTTTCAATCCCCATAGAAAACAACACTAATTTAAAAATTGAAAATCAAATTTACGAAATTAATCACTTGCCGGATATCCAATTACACTTTGAATACAATCCAAACTATCCGGAATCTGAATATTTAACATTGAAGCTGGAGTGTGCATGGATTTCCAATTTGCAGGAGCTTTACGATTTATTTTATTCATGGTGGGAAGAACAACGGACAGTAGTTTTATTTCAGATCATTGATTTCTTACAGCATGATTTATTCAATCATTTTGATTGGGCAAAGGAGGTTGATGTGGATTCGTTTGGGGCTATCATTGAAAAACTGCAGCCTGGCACTGATACAGCTCATTCTGCGAATCCAGCTATTGAAAATACTGTAAATTCAACCCCTTCCAACTGTCCGGGAGCACGGCCGAAGGATATTGAAAGTCAAAACAACCCAAACAGAGCCAAAGTCACTGTACTTGAAATTCCAAACATCAGCTACGAAATATTTGATTCGTTATTAGAGTTCCACAAATTCAAGACAAAGCAGGTATTTGAAGGTAAAAAGCATACTTGCGGTATTTGCATGGAGTCAAAACCAGGAACAGAATGCTTTCAATTCCAGTTATGCAAACATGTGTTTTGCACTGACTGCATCACTACTTTTTTCAAGTATCTGGTGGAACAAGGAGATGTTGCTCAAGTATGTTGCCCAGATCAACAATGTAAGAAAGAATCTCTCAATAATCCTATTAATAACGGCCTACACCATATTCCGTATTCAGACTTGCAGAAATTATTAACAGAAAAAGAACTAGATCGATACTATTTGCTTTTTTACAAACGTTCATTGCAAGACCGCAAAGATGTTACTTATTGCCCGAGACCAATGTGCCAATACCCATGTACTTTAGAAGGTGAAAAGAAACTAGTGATTTGCAAAGCTTGTGACTACTGCTTCTGTTTTTACTGCAACCAAACATGGCACGGCTACTCTCAAGCCTGTCAAATGCGAAAACAAGATCAAATCATTATAGATTATATGAACAGTGAAGATGAAGTCAAGGAACTATTTGAACTTCAATTTGGCAAAGAGAATTTGGTGCGAATGGTTGAACGCTACCACAGCGGCGTGCTCACTGAAGAATACCTACATCAAAATTCACAGAAATGTCCACGGTGTAGCACATGGATTGAAAAGCATAGTGGTTGTAATCACATTACTTGTACCTGCAACTGCCATTTCTGCTTCTTGTGCGGAAATGAACTTGGGCTAGATCCACTTTTGCATTACTCTTCTGGGCCATGTAAAAACAAACTATTTCATGGCGCGAAACAAGAGTTTGATGAGGATGGAAATCCAATATTCCACTAGCAAGGCCAGCTTGCTAGTATTACGGGAAATGCAGTTATGCGCATTGGTCTCATGTAATAAATACCCGTCAGAGTTGTCACTTTTTTTTTGAAAATGTTGAGAACATTCAGGACAATCAGAAATATCAGACCTAAACTAAGGACAATAGCAATAAAACCAAAACCAGCACAAATTCAACTACGTGCGATTAATGTTTCAACTTGCCCTACACTTTGTTTCTCTACCAATTTATTAGATGACGGGGTAATTTGTTTTTTATATTAGTAGGGTTAAGATAGGAATTGTTAATAAAGAGAGGATATTTTAGTTTTTAATTAGTTCTTTGGAGTTGATTAGGATACAAACGAGAGGTGAACTGATAACCACCGCAATAAATCAAAGAGTTTGGATTAATCTAGAGAATTGTTTATTAAAAGATTGGAGCATCAGGCGGGCAAATTCCTTTGGCTGGCAGCTTTCCACTGAAATATTGTTATTGTGCAGCTGTTTGGACTAATAACAGAAGAATGCCCTGTTGCATTATTGCGGACAAGAATAGCGTTCTTGTCGCCATTCGAGTTCATCAGTGACGTTACCGCTTGGGCACTAGAGAATGGAGTTACAGGGTCAAACGTGTTTCCAACGAGCATGATGGTATTGGCAAACTTTTTGTTCCATGGGCCAGTATATCTCTCCTGCTTTTCGTAGAATGGCCAAGTACGGCTGGATTAGCAATAATTTACCATGCAGATAGCTCCCATCCAAGTTGTTTTGCACCCAATTTAGAAATCTTTGATTTTTCATCTACCAACGATACCCATTCGTTCAAAGAGTGTTTTCTTGTTGAATCGCCAGTATCAGCACATACAATTGCCGATGCCTTTTGTATTTGATCCAAGAAACTTGATTGTAGACTGCACTTGTCTGAAATCAGCTCGCCAAATTGGTTTGAAAACAAATCAGTTACATTTCCTTTAAGGGCAGCTTGGATTGCAGCAGCCAGTGGTGGCCATTGTGCAGGACTGTACATCATTGTGAATAGAGTTGCGTCCAGCATTTCAGCGGTAAACATTAGAGGAACATTGGTGGTCGTAAACATTGGATTTTCCTCTAATCTTTTCTTTAATTCAAAAGTAGCCTGTTTGGCGGTTTTGCCAGAAACTTTTAAAGGGCAGTTTGGAGATCTATCACACTGCAGATAGAACTGGTCCAGTGTCCTATCGAGGTCCTTCAAACCGTTCAAGAAGCTACAGTCAGTGAATAGTTACTTGGATAAATCAGTAGTGTAGAAATCTGGATGCACAACACCATCGAGAACCATTTTCCCCACTTTATCTGGAAAGAGATTTGCATAAACATTCCCAAGAAAAGTGCCATAGGAAATCCCCATATAATTCATCAGATCCATTCCAAGAGCTTGTCTAATCAAATCCATATCTCTAGCCGTGTTTGGAGTGGAAACGTATCCCAACGTGTCGTTGCTGTATTTTTGACATTGCTTTCCCAATAGTTCAGTATACCCGGCAAACTTGGATAATTGGGCCTTGGTGGGATTGTAAGGCAGGAATTGAACTCCTTGTTCAAATAACCCATTTATAGTTTGTGAGGCATGGGCAGCATCGGTTCCACAAATAATAGGAATTGCATTCCCAACGCCTCTAGGATCAAACCCAATGATATCGTATTGTCCACCAGCTAACTTATTCAGCAGTTTTCCACGTCGTTCAACACTGTCCACACCAGAACCACCTGGACCGCCAGGGTTATGCAGAATGTATCCTTTGCTGTTACTAGCCTTGTAATTTATCAATGGGATGCTTATATGACGCGAATCTGGATTAAAGTGATCCAAAGGCACCAACAACGAGCTACACTCCAAATTGTCACCGCAAGGAGTCCAAATCAAGTTTGAGGCAGAGGCAAGAGAAGTTAGTAGAGTAAATTGCATTGTTGGTGCTTGTTTTCTGCCTCTATTTATAAACTTGCCAAGGTCGACACTAAACACCAATTGCCATTTTGAACATTAGACTCACAAGGGCTAAAGCAATCACCACTGAAAGAAATTATCTAGTTTTGCATTCGGCCTAAAGGGTATTAATGGTCCGATATTTTCCCGTTCCAATTTAGGAACATAATAGATGTTTTATGGTTGGCAAAGGATAGCGAGCACCTAAGAGAATCTCCTTTATTAAACCTTCAAGTAACCACTAGAAGCACCAAGAGACATATCCAGATATTTGCTCAAAGAGTGGCGGATTACTTTCCTTGCTGCTCAAATCTGAATCTCCTTATCCTACTAGAGTTTAAATTTGGATATAAACCAATATTTCCCTACATTGACACTACACGTGAACTATTGTGCAATCCACAATTCTCACTGACAAGTTTATTACCTAATAATTGAATATGAAGCTCGTGTGGTAGATTTTTCAGCATCGAGTTCGAAAAAAAGGTTAATTGACCCAAGTACGAGTATTAGGATACGGCGGGTTAGTAGTTCCCTTCAATACAACTTGACAAGTGATTTATCACAATCTTTAAATAATATTTAAAATTTTTTTTGTCAAATTCAAATTCGCGTAGCAATGCGGAAAAAAGAAGTACCATTACATAAAGTAGCGATTGCTGGCGGGTTAGGAGGAACGATGGCCGATGCCCTTCTCCATGGGTGATTATTGACTAACTAGCAGCATGGACACATTAAAAACAAGGATGCAAGGTCAACTAACGTCAAAATCAACAAAGTATACAGGAATATACCCTTCACTAACCATATTATACAAAGAAGAAGGGATACGCGGCTTCTTTGGCGGATTTTCCGCTTCATTAATTGGGTCATGTCTGTCAACTACCGTATATTTTGGGCTATACGAGACATTTAAAAGGGATTTTATTGGGAACGGATTTAATCAGGAATTATCATTCTTTGTCGCAGGAGGTTTGGCTGATACTGTTGCTTCAGTATTTTATGTGCCGTCAGAAGTACTCAAGACTAGGCTGCAGCTACAAGGAAGACACAATAATCCACACAGTTTATCTGCACACAACTACAGGAATACATATGACGCATTCATGAGTGTAAGTGTATCTTAATCCAGATTTATACAAAACGGGGGTTGCGTGGACTTTACTACGGGTGGGGTGCTACTCTTCTTAGAGATGTACCCTACTCTGCAATCCAATTCACAATATACGAGACAATCAAAAAATATTTCAAACGATTCACAGAAGATGGAAAGCTGACTTCATTACATGATTTGGTTGCAGGTGCTTGTTCCGGAGGGATTTCTGGAGCAGTTACTACTCCGCTAGACGTAGTTAAAACATACTTGCAAACACAAAAGAGAATACCAAAGACAACTGCGTTCTTGAACATGAATGATCTGACTTTGGTAAAGAGTGGCCATATGTACACTGGAATATTCAGTGCATTTAGAGGTATTTATAAGCAGAATGGTATGAATGGTTTGTTTAGCGGCGTACTAGTGCGCAGCGTATGGACTGGCTCTCAATCCATGGCAATGTTTTTCTTGTACGAATATTTCATTTCTTTAATGGAGGAATAAAGCGTTTATTTTCTAACATGATGTGGGATTGTGTACAATACTTCTGTTCTGATTACATATTTTGCATCGCCCAATTGTCCTAGCGTATCCATCACCGCACTACCTTCGTGTAGCATGCTTCCCTCAGTGTCGCCGTGGGGGAATACCAATATATCGCCCATTTTTGGCAAAATTGGCCTAGCATCAAGGAACCCTATGTCTACACTAGGAGTGAAGAACGTGGTTGCTCCTCCTTTAAAGTCATCGTTCAATCTGATCAAGAATGTCAGTTTACTCCATCTATCTCCGTAATTATCATATTCATATTTACCATCTTTGCTAATTCCACTTCCAGGCCAAGCTCCGTCAATATGCGGTCTATATACTGACCCAGGAGTATATCTGTAAACCCTCCATCTGGCATTGATACCAGCAACTTCTCCACCGATGACCTGAGGCAGCAAATGTTTACATCTATTAAATATAGTATTATTTAATTCTTCGTCTGCCAGCCAAAAGAAATTATGTGCTAGAACACTCTTTAAATCTTTTGCTGATCCTCCAGCAGGCGTATCTGGAGTGAATCCCACTATCTCTGCCATTTGCCTGATAGTATTACATTCATAAGGCGATAATACCGACTGTAAGACAAACGCTCCGGGTAAAAATGGCACATCGTGCCTTTTGACAGTAGAATCATATTTCGTCATATCCACAGTTCCAGATTCAGATAAATATAGTGTCATCGGATGAAGGTTCGGTGGCTTTCTATCAGGACCAGACTCTTTGTAAATCATTTTGAATTTAGATTTGACAGAGTCCGAATCTAATGTTGGGGCATCTGTTGGATCCCAAAAGCCAACTTTTGGCGGAGGAGACCATGGTTGATGTTTTCGGAGTGGATGAGAAGTCTGCTTGCCAGGATTAGCTACCAAAACCAGTCCTGGATCGGCAGTTCTTAGAATAGCATCTAATGCTTGGTATACTTCTGGCGGAGCAAAATTATCGTCATAGCCGGCTGCATCACAATCTCTTGTCCACCGCTGCAGCGCTCCAAGCTTTGGTACTTGTCCTCTAGCTCGCATTTCATCCAATGAGTGAATGGCATCTCTCCACCTTTTTAAAATTAATGTACCTTCCGTCTCGCAATGCATCCGATACTTTCCCTGAAGCTGTTTGGCCTTTTCTTTGGCTCAGTTGATGCAAATACACTCTAATTTGTTTGTATCTTTGCTCGTGAATCATGTCTTCGTTCTTTGCAAGAATTGCCAAGGTTTTGGTAGTAATTTCGAAATCCTCGTTGCTGATTTCCTGGATATCGTTTTCATTGAGCTCTAGCTGTTGCAACTTTCTCTTTTTCTGCTGTTTTGCAAGCTTCCCCATTTTAAATTGAAAAATATTTCAGGTGAAACTCAAGCCACACAAATACTTGCTCTGAAATCTCGAGTGTTGGTTGAAAATAATGGAACGCTCGACAAAGCCAGAATCTATTGAACTGGACTCTATTTTTGAAGATATTAATGTTATACTGCAAGAAGTAACGAACGGCTGATAATTAGGACTCTTTCTATAAACCGCAGATATTATCAGAATATGAACTGCTTAGTTTAATGGACGACACATTCTCTACGCTGTCCAACTGGTACCTGAAGCTGAAAAGTAACTGGTATTTGATATAGGCGACGAGTTGGTCCTGGTTGGAAATTGCAGCAATCAAATTATAGGTTCAAACCAGCTAATAGTAGAAACAGCGCATATAGCTAGAGCAAGAAATAAAAACATTCAGACTGTTGATGGAAAGTGCTGGCTGCTAAAGGGGGAAATGGATATGGTCCAAATGTTGATCGCAGGAGAACCAACCCTGGAGCAGTTTCAAAATGGATTTCCTTCCAATTGGAAAGAGATTATTAGCGAACTACGCGATAAACAGCTAAAAGAATTGCAAGAAAGTGTCGCGTTGGAAGAGGCAGATATGGACCTAGAGAGCGACGACGATACAACAGTTAAAAAAATTCAAGAGCAAATGGAACCGGCCGAAGCGATTAGTATGGCAAAAACAGTGGATTGTCAAGAAATCTCGGATCCAAATGATAAAGCAACTGAACAGCCAGCAACGCCAAAGGAGGGCCAAACAGAGCAGAAAGAGCTACTTACAACAAACGAAACGAATATTGATATTGTACATCCAGTTGAAACAAAAATGATACCCGAATTGGATCGTACAGATTCCAACATTACTCTTCCAGTAGAACTGTCGGATGTACAAAATGAAATGGATTTAGATGCAGATATCGTCAATGCTGCTGGTTCAATCTGCGAACCTGTTAATATATATCTGGAAGAAATAGTATCTGAAGGTACCACACACAAAGTAACTAGCATCCCTGAAGAGAAAGACGATTTGATCCAAGCTAGGATCCCGGTAATCCCAAGGAAAAAGAAAAGGCATGCTGAATATGTACCAGAAAAACATGTATATATGTCGCCTCCAAGGTCTGCTCATGAATCAGTCAAAGGATATGAAGAATCTACGCCAAAAAGAAACTATTCCGATAGCGAAGATGAACTGTTGAAACCAACTAGCATCAAGAAAAAGAAGCGCGCAATAAAACCACCAGCAAATACACCACTCAAAAGTCGAAGTGGTAGGACCATCATCAAACCGCTGCAGTATTGGAAAAATGAAAAAGCTAATTTAACAATTGTGGATGAACAAGGAGAAAAACAATTTCAACTTGCTGTATTAAAATAAATTTGAGTTGTATCGACTTTTTCTTGATTTCGGACATTTAAATCATGTTCAAATGCCTCTATCGAAAAAAGCAGACCAAGAAGCACTCAACTTGGGATAGCGATGGATATTTGAAACTAGGAGCAAGCATTACACTCCTGGATGAGGACAAGCAGATATTAAAGACTACCGCCATGAAAAAGATTGATACCGAAATTATCAATGTTGGTGGGCTTGAAGTACTCGTTCCCCTAGATGAAATTACTGTATACATGGCGAATGGCACTGGTAGCTTGCCAGACGACCCAGTAGTAGTGCAGAAACAATCAAGCAACGCTCCTCTTAAACCAATGAACAAGACATTGAAATCGCTGCCGAATTTAAAGAAATTGGCCACAGTTGGATTAAAGAAACCTCTTGCAAGAACCTCCTCGAACGTCATTGAGAAATTCAAAGTTATTTACAAGAAAAAGGGATCAAAAAATTGGGAGAATGATGGAATATTAACAGTTGATGGACCTCAAAGTACAATCACCAGTGATACCGGAAATGTTATTGCTTCAATTTCGACGCCTGGCACGACGAACGGAACCGAGTTCACAGCTGGCTCAAGGACTTTCCAAATTACGGATACCTTCTCTGCAAACAGCCCGAAAAAGACAAAGCTTGTGCAATCTGAATTCAAAACACCTTTAATTGGATATAAAAAACCGCAATTGCACGGATCTACTAATGTTATAAAACCAGGATCTGTTTTAATGACGCGTCCAAATAACGGAAATGTGCGAGATGTGGTATTGGATCAGTTCATAGCAAGTAAGCAATTTCTAATTAGAACACTTAAGACCACATCAGGTTGATGGAGTTAAATTCTTGTATGAGTGTGTGATGGGATTCAAAGGGCAATCTGGGGCAATCCTTGCGGGTAACCAACTTTAACATAGACGAGATGGGTCTAGGTAAAACTGTTCAAGCCGTTACGCTAATCTGGATCCTCACAAAGCAATCGCCATATGTCAATGTTGCACCGCCTGTCAAACGCACTCTGATTGTTTGCCCAGCATCTTTGGTGTCAAACTGGCACAAGGAAATCAAGAAATGGCTGGGTATTAGAATGAATGCGTACAAGGCCGGTGATTCAGTGCGAGATTTCTTTGTTGGACGTATTTATTCAGTTTTGATTGTTGGGTATGAGAAACTGAAAAAATTCCAAGATGAAATCCTAAAAGGAAATTTTGATCTATGTATCTGTGATGAAGGTATTTAATTCTAATGTAAGGTCACCGCATCAAAAATGGTAACATCCAAGCTTCCCAGATCCTGTCCAATCTCCCCACAAAACGTAGAATTATTTTATCAGGCACTCCTGTTCAGAATGATCTTATAGAATACTATCATATGATTAATTTTGTAAATCCAGGTATTTGTAGGTTAAAGTAGATCTACTTGGTTCTATCCCTGACTTTAAACGAAAATTTGAAAAGGAAATTATAGAAGAAAAAAGTAGGGAAAAGATCAACCAATTCCTTAAACTAAGCTCCAGTTTTGTGCTGCGAAGAACAAGCGAAATTAACCAGAAATTCCTGCCTCCTAAAGTCGAATCAGTCGTATTTTGCGAAATGTTTGAAAAACAAACAGAATGTTACAAGGAAAAGTTGGATATGCTAGATGAGGATGAAAACATTCTATCATCTCTTCAAGATTTGCGCAAAATCTCAAATTGCTCGAGCCTGTATGATGAGAACCTGAAGGGCGGATCAGGAAAATTTAGGGTTATCCGGAACCTATTGCGCAAGATCAAAGATGCAGGCGAAAAAGTTGTAATTGTGTCCCATTATACGAAAACGCTTGATGTGTTTGATGGCTTTCTTGCCACTATGAGTTGCAGATTCAATCGATTGGACGGGAGCACCGCATCTACAAAGCGACAAGAGTACTCACTATTAACTTTAGATTGGTTGATCACTTCAATAATGACAAGAATATCTTTGCATTTCTCCTAAGCGCCAAGGCTGGTGGAGTTGGGTTAAATCTAATAGGAGCTTCTAGACTGATCCTCATTGATATTGATTGGAATCCTGCTGTAGACCAGCAAGCAATGGCTCGTATTTGGCGTGAAGGTCAAAAGCACCCGGTGTTCATTTACAGATTTATTTCTTCTGGAACTATTGAAGAACGAATTTTGCACAGACAAATGTATAAAACAGAGATAGCCAATCAAGTTATAGATTCACAAATATCTACTAAATCCTTCTCAAAAGAAGAAATGAGGGAACTGACTACTTTGCACGAAGGTGAATGTCTAGTACACGAGCTTAGTGAATGCACTTGCATGGATGGTTTGGATGATGGGATTGTTGATAGAAGACATTTCAACAGACACCATGTTGACTCGAATGAACTGCTGGATTACAGAGACATTCTCTTGAACGAGGTATTAAAAGAGAACAAGAATGTTTCTTTTCTAATGATTACAAACACAACCAAATAAATATTGCAATTTATTTAATCTGATCCCCTGGTAATATGCATCTGTGTCCTGAAGGATCTGTTTGGAAATTTGTGATCAACTCGCAAATTAGAAAAGTCAAGGTCAGCCCAATCGTAATTGGAATTTATCGTGCTTATAGTAGGTATATGTTCTTGGGTCAGATCCGCCAGTTTAGATACAGCGCACTGCTGGTTCGGTACCTTTACCGTTTTAAACCCGTATGGTGATAATTTCTTTGGTCCGCGTCTTACAGCCGGCGCGATGGGGGTAATCAATGCCCCTTTATCTGCCAACCAACTGACTTCTTCCACAGCGCCTGGATTGTGTGATATTGTAGTTTGTGAATTATTTGGATATCTTTGGTTATTTGGGTTGCTAGATGTGGATATATTAACTTGTGAAACGCCTTTAATTATGCCCCAAGATTGACTTTGCAGCGATTCTTGTAAGCTGCTAGGTGTTGGTGGTGTAATTACTGGCAAGACTGTTCTGGATGTACTTAGTTTCGGACCGGCTGTTTTTGCTCGGAGGGTTTTGATTGTTTCTGTTTCTTGACTGTAATACTTTTTGCCTTTTAAGCAAGGTATTCCCAGGCTTCGATCTTTCATATTTAATTTATACGACTTTGAAGGTGATGCAGATGTACATAGCTTTTTCCGCAGGGATGCAATTTTGCTCATATGAGAGTATTCTGCAGGTATGTTTTGTGCGATTTCAGGTTCATTTTTCAAAGAAATTAGCAGTAATTCTTTCGAAGGGTTGAATATTGGTAGAATATGTTCTTGCTCCGCCGTCGTGATTGGTTTTGGAGAGAGAGTCATATGCAATTTCTTTTCAATCAGAGTAGCTCTAGTTCCGCCGGAAAAAGTATCGGCTATTTCTACTGGGACCGTGGTGGATTGATTTGGTGTCGATTGCTCAAACTCTGCTGCTTTATCTCCGTTGTTGTCCAGGTCTTCCTCGTTTTCCATTTGGGGATTGGTTTGTAACGCAACATTGATAGCTGGAGCAGCTGCCGACTTTTTTTTCCTAACGCATTTCTTTCTTGTAGTTGGTGCATTAGTCTCTTGGTTACTCTCACAGGTAAGGTATTTGTAACTGACTTTTGAGGAATCCGTAATTAACTTTAAAACCAAATCTTCGCACTTGTCTTCGTCCCAGCCTTTTATATCATCAAAAAATGTTGCGTACGGATCCTGAAATGATTGCCCTCCTCTTACCAACTCTGAAAATAGGGATGGCTCGTCATTTTCTGCTGAATCCATCGTGATATCATTTGGAGGGTGCGGAGGAGGTCTGGGTTTTAATGGCAGAGGTGCTCCAGCTAAAACTGCGTGATTCGATTTTTTGAATCTATTGAGATATTCTTCATTAGTTTCAATCTCGGGACATTGCGTAATCACCAGCTGCGGAGCATCCTTTGCTGCTTTCTTTGCCTTTCTCATATCTACGGGAAGGAACCCAGGTCCTAGTTTACTTGCTCCTTGTACTGGTTTAACACTATTGCCAAAGGATATTTCATATTCTGATTTTGACATGTAAATGTTTGGGCTGACAATGAAAAAGAAATCAGTTGCGTGCAAACAATGGAAAACATCTCCAAAGACAAATAAACTACTGTCACTTCTCAATTTATCCCCATATTTAAAATTTTGATTTTGCCGAAAATCAAAAATGACTCTTCTCGAACTGTATGGAGAATTTCACCCAGACGCAGCTTTTGACTTTGAGGAATCATTAAAGAAATTCAAGTAAGCACATATTTATGCAGTAATCATTTGGAATCATTCAAAGAGATTTTGAATTTGGAAGAAGAAATTCCTTTCAATGACCCATTCGCTGAAATTGTTCCAAGCCGAGAATCAACTCCACAGGCAGTTGAATTGTCTTTGGAAAATAAGGGAAATTATGATCGCGATTGGTTGTTAAACCAGTGTGAGGTTCACACCGCTGACTCTGGATCTGTATTGGAACCTGAACAACTGTGTACAGACTTATTTTCAATACTGCGACGACCAGTGAGTGAAGACATTCAAAATGCGCTAGTGGATTTACTTGGGTATACGAATTTGGAGTTTATTGGAACATTAGTTGAAAACAGAACGGCGATTGTGGAAAATATCATGCGCAATGTAGTTGACTTTTTGACTTTAGGCACCGGTTGAAAAGGAAGTTGTGCAGGATAAACAACCGAGAGTGATGAGGCCAACTTATGGAACTCAAGTCACGGTTCAAACAGAAGCCGAAAAGCAAGCCAGTAAGCAAGCAAGAAAAGAAATGAAGAAACAGAAAAAATTGACCAGCGGTACTTTAGTTTTTATCCAGGCGAAAACGAAATCGTAGCTTCAGCAAATATTTTGGGCTTTGGAGGGGAAAGGTTGAGAGATATTCGAGCTCAACAATTAGCAGACAATGTAGCTAGGCCGAAAGTATCGAATAGCAGGCCAAAAGTAGAAACTCCAGTGTATCCTAATGTTTACCAATCCGGCGATGGAAACTCTCATTTGTCCATGTTTGACACACAGTATGTTCTCCCGATTGGAACGGAAAGAATCGATGAGAAGGATTTCGAAGAAGTAAAGATCCCCGTATCAAATCCAGCCCCAGTTAGAACTACTGAAAGCAGCATCACGGTTGGCATGTTTGAGGAGTGGATCAGACCAACTTTTAAAGGATATACAGGATTAAACAGAGTTCAATCAATTGTCTATCCGATTGCATTCCAAACGAACGAAAATATGTTGGTTTGTGCCCCAACTGGTGCTGGTAAAACAGATGTTGCCATGTTGACAGTTTTACGAGCCATCTCTCAAAACAGACAAAATGGTGTCATTGACTTGGACAGCTTCAAAATTATCTACGTTGCCCCAATGAAAGCCTTGGCAGCAGAAGTTGTCCGCAAATTCTCTGGAAGACTTGCACACATGGGTATGAAGGTTAGAGAGCTAACTGGTGACATGCAAATGACAAAAGCAGAAATCGTGGAAACGCAGATGATTGTTACTACTCCAGAAAAATGGGATGTCGTTACTAGAAAAAGTGTTGGCGATACGGAATTGGTGCAAAAAGTTCGTTTGCTGATTATTGATGAAGTGCACTTGCTTCATGAAGATCGCGGTGCTGTGATTGAAAGCATAGTCGCACGTACTTTGCGTATGGTTGAATCAAGCCAATCAATGATAAGGATTGTCGGGTTATCCGCGACTCTTCCAAATTATGTTGATGTAGCATCGTTTTTAGGTGTCAATCTTTACAGGGGATTGTTTTACTTTGATTCTGGGTTCCGCCCTATTCCTTTGGAACAAAACTTTATTGGTATTAAATCCAAGGCTGGGTCTCCAAGCTACAGGAGTAAGTTGAACGAAATCACATATTCAAAAGTATCTGAATTAGTGAGGGATGGCCATCAAGTGATGGTGTTTGTCCATTCAAGAAAGGATACTGTCAACAGCGCAAAAGCCCTGCTTGAAGAAGCAAGAAACTACGGAGAAGAATCACTATTTTCAGGAGAAACCCATGAGCAATATGGTATATCCCTTAAAGATACACAGAAATCCAGAAATAGAGAATTAAAGGAGTTGTTTCCGTTCGGGCTAGGTATTCATCATGCAGGTATGTTGCGCAGCGACCGAACAATGACTGAGCGTATGTTCGAAAAGGGTGTGCTGAAGGTGCTATTTTGTACTGCAACTTTGGCTTGGGGAGTCAATTTACCTGCCTATGCGGTAGTAATTAAAGGTACGCAATTGTACAATGCAGAAAAAGGTGCATTTGTAGACTTGTCAATCTTGGATGTTTTGCAGATTTTCGGAAGAGCCGGAAGGTTTGTTTAATTGCTAACATAGACCTCAATTCGAAGATCGCGGTGTTGGATTCATCGTAACTTCTCATGATCGTCTTAACCATTATGTTTCTTCAATGACCCGACAGCATCCTATCGAATCATCATTTGGCAAGAACTTGGAAAACAATTTGAACGCAGAGATATCGCTCGGAACCATCACAAACATCGAAGAAGCAATTAGATGGCTATCCTACACATATTACTTTGTTAGAATGCGCAAGAATCCATTCCAATATGGAATAGACTGGAAAGAATTGGAAAGTGACCAAAATTTGGTTGGGAGGAGGCGAGATATGATTGCAATCACTGCGAGAAAGCTACACAAAGCTCAGATGATTGTTTTTGATGACAGAACTGGATATCTTACTTCCAAAGACCTTGGCAGAATCGCTAGCAATTTTTATATCAATTATGATACAGTTGGAGGGATCAATTCTGTGATGCGGCCACAAATGACTGAAGCAGATGTGTTTGCTATGCTCAGCAAAAGTACCGAATTTGAAAATATCAATGTTCGTCAAGAAGAGATTGTTGAATTGAAAAAATTGGAACAAAATTGTGAATGTAAAGTTAAAGGCGGAACAGATACAAACTATGGCAAGACAAATATTCTATTGCAGGCGTATATTTCCAAATCAAGGATTGATGATTTTGCATTGATTTCTGATTGTGGATATGTTGCTCAAAACTCTAGTAGGATTTTAAGAGCACTATTTGAAATCGCTCTCAGCAGAAATTGGGGCCCAGTTGCCTCTGTGATTCACTCGCTCTGTTTATCTGTTGAAAAGAGATTGTGGTCCTTCCAGCACCCGTTAACTCAGTTTGATTTGCCGGCAGATATCTTGTACAAGGTAGATCAAATCCCGACTACAATCAGTATTGAAGAAATGCGAGATATGAACGAAAACGAGTTGGGCGAATTGATTAGGCATGTCCGTATGGGATCCCTGTTAAAGAAGTGTGTAAAGCAGTTCCCCGTATTGCATTTATCAGCATCAATCGCACCAATCACCAAAACGGTACTACGTGTGACTCTGGAAATAACTCCAGATTTCCAATGGTTCGATCGAATGCATGGAAATATGGAGCCGTTCTTTATTTGGGTGGAAGAATCCGAAAATGCAGAAATTTTATATACAGAAACCTTCTTGTTGCATAAACGCCAAATCAAGGAAACTCAGAAGCTTGGGTTTACGATTCCTATCCCAAGATCAAATTCAACCGCTGATGGTTTGCCTTCGCAGATTTTCATCAGAGCGCTATCTGATCGCTGGCTAGGGGCTGAGACAATACTTCCGGTTTCTTTCAAGCATTTAATATTGCCCGATCAACATCGTACAACACATACGGACTTGCTGCACTTGGATCCTTTACCTATTTCTGCGCTGCATAATCCTTTGTTGGAGGCAATCTGCGAGCAAAGATTCCAATTCTTCAATCCGGTCCAAACTCAGGTGTTCCACACATTGTATAACACTTGTCACAATGTGTTACTTGGTGCCCCAACCGGTTCGGGGAAAACCGTTGCTGCAGAATTGGCCCTGTGGTCTGCGTTTAGAGATTTCCCAAACTCAAAGGTGGTATACATTGCCCCGTTAAAAGCCCTAGTTCGGGAACGAGTGCAAGATTGGGGCAAGCGATTAGCTCCAGCTATGGGGAAACGTTTGGTTGAACTGACTGGCGACACGACGCCGGATCTTTTGACAATTGAAAAGTCGGATATTATTATTGTACCTGCTAATTAACATTAGACTACTCCTGAAAAGTGGGATGGGGTTAGTAGATCTTGGAAAAAGAGAAAGTACGTATCTCAAGTATCATGTGTAATAATTGATGAAATTCACTTGCTTGGAGGTGATCGCGGGCCAATCCTCGAGGTTATTGTGTCGCGCATGAATTACATTTCTGCATTTACTCAAAACAAGATTCGGATTGTTGGGCTTTCTACCGCGTTGGCGAACGCGACTGATTTAGCTGACTGGCTTGGCATTGGAAATGTAGGATTGTTCAATTTCAGACACAGTGTTAGACCGGTTCCGTTAGAAATCTATATTGAGGGATACCCTGGAAAGCACTACTGTCCCAGGATGATCTCTATGAACAAGCCTACTTATGCAGCGATTATTACACATTCACCGACTCAGCCGGTAATTGTTTTTGTTTCTTCAAGAAGACAGACAAGATTGACTGCTCAAGACTTGATATCTCTGTGCTCCAACGATGAAAACCCTAAAAGGTTTTTGAACATGCACGAAGAAGAAATGGAATTTATCTGCTCTCAAATTAAAGACCAGGCATTAAAAGTCACGCTGCCATTTGGTATTGGGCTGCATCATGCTGGCATTGTTGACAAGGATAGAAGAATTGTCGAAGAGCTATTCTGCAATGGTAAAATCCAAGTATTGATTGCAACATCTGTAAGAAAATGCTAACTGTAGACTCTTGCGTGGGGAGTAAACTTTCCTGCTCATTTAGTGGTGGTAAAAGGTACCGAATTCTACGACGCAAAAATTAAAGGCTACAAAGATTTCCCGATAACTGACGTATTGCAAATGATGGGAAGAGCTGGAAGACCCCAGTTTGACGATTCTGGTGTGGCAGTAATTCTGGTTCATGATGTCAAAAAGGATTTTTACAAGAAATTCTTACATGAACCTTTCCCTGTTGAAAGTTCCTTGCACGAATGTCTTCATGAACATTTAAATGCGGAAATTGCTTCTGGAACTATAAAAAGCAAGCAAGATGCTATGGATTATATGACCTGGACTTATCTTTATAGACGCGTTGCAATGAATCCTACCTTTTATGGATGCGAAGATGGATCAGAAGAGAAAGTAGGGCTTTATCTATCTCAACTGATTGAAAAAATTCTATTTGATCTGAATGAATCCTATTGCGTATCCGTAGAAGATGATTTGGTAAAAGCAACTCCGTTTGGCGCAATAGCCTCCTATTACTATCTTCGCTATTCTACGATAAAGACTATGAAAAAAAGATTAGCAAGAAATTACTCCAATACAGGCAACCCAGAACTTGGCGAATACGAACATGGGCACTTTTCGAAACTGTTGCGTATTCTTTGTGATTCTGCTGAATATGATGACCTTCCATTGCGTCACAATGAAGACTTGGTAAATCAAGAATTAGAGCCTCAGTTGCCAATTCCGGTGCGAGAAAAGCGCGATACACCGTTTGATGATACTAATCAGCCACCCTACAAGTATGATGATCCACATGTCAAAGCCTTTTTGCTTTTGCAAGCGCATTTATCAAGATTCACTAAATTCTCCTGCGCTGATTACATTACTGATACTATTAGCGTACTTGATCAAGCAATCAGAATCACCCAAGCAATGATTGATGTTGCCAAATTCAATGGCTACTACCACCTGATAGTGGGGTTAATCAACGTGCTGCAGTGTGTTAAACAAGCAATGTGGCCAACTGAAAACATGTTTGGCTTGGAAACGAAATTGATTGAATTCAAAAACAAAGACCGGGAAGAAATTACCAAAATGCTTTCTGGGGTAAAGAATTCTAAAGAAATCATGAAAGTCATTCCAAGATTACCTTTTATTGAAGTCGAACTCCAGGTGATTGATGGTAAGCACAAACAAGGAAGATGGTACTTGGAGTCTGGTAAAGAATACTCACTCTCAATTGCCCTCAAGAATTCAAAAATAGGAGAAAACATCTACTCTAAATTCCCTAAACCTCAAACTCAAGGCTACTTTGCAATTCTTTCAGATCGCAATGAAATTGTTGGGTTCTCTAGAATCTACAACCAGAATTCCAGATTGAAATTCAAGTGCCCGCTCAACTTTGGCGAACATGATTTTGCAGTTGATATCATGAACGATGGGCACGTTGGGCTAGATCTATCTACCAACCTTCGGCTGGTAATTGTTTGAGGCCGTTTCGAATAAACAATGTTTCCGTATTAACAGCGCTGCCGTCCATTGCTGTGATATAATTTACAAATTTCAACTCAAAATCAATCCACGCCATAAATGAATCTGGAAATTCAAACATTCAATAATGGCAAGTTATTCGTCATATCGCAGGATAAATATCACCCGCTGGATTTCATATTTGTAACCAGCACATCAATATTAATGTCCATCCTGTACTTTATAGATCAAACCTACAACGCTCCCCTCATATTTATAATATCGCTGTACATTTACATTCGCATTAATTCAATTTACAAAGAAACCCTTCTGGTATTTCCGTTGGGTATCCAGCTGGAACAGCACTCTATCCTCGCAAAGCAGATTAAATTTATACCTAAAGAAAAAACAAGAGAGATACTGATACTGGAGGGTATTTACAGGTGGCAGGTGGTGTTCTATCTGGGCATTTGTACAGATAATTCAATCTCTGTATGTTTCAAGAATTTACTGCCGCGACTCCATTTACTAGAGCGGGTGTACATTGAACTACAAAAATAAACAAGTCTTCCGGCAGTTGAATAAAAATCCTTTATTTAGATTCTTTCGTCAAATTTAGTGCGCAACAATGCAGGCAAATGATCATTGTGTTCCTTATGAGAGATGTATCTCTTTACATAACCTTCTTGCTCCTTTGTTTCAAATGTAACTGGTGGTTTTGCTTTCAATTGGTTGTATTTTGAAACAGAGTAATAGATACCGGCATAAATACCGACGGTGTATAATACGACCTAGAATTAATTGAGAGTACTCTGTATCTGTGGATTTTGAGACCAAAGACGTTGAATATTTCGTATGGATTACCTCCTCCCATTTTGCAAGATTTGTAAGATGAAAAAGAAAATTTTAGTTTGTGAACTGAATTTTGGAATTCAATTGGTAGAGGGATTATGGTGAAAATGCACAAAAGAGAGAAATTAAGAAAATCGACCCTTTCAGTGATACTCAACTTTAAAATCATGGTTTACAGCGGGATAGGTTTCTCACAAAGCCGAGCATGTGTAGAGTCTATTAACAACAGAATACAGCCTACCCACTTGAGAATTTTAGAGAATTATTCCTGTATTATTTTTATAATTTTCAATGGTATTGCTGATTCAATCTCCTGAAATTAAAGAATTTCTCGCAAGCTTAAAAGATACCAAATCCCTGGATTCAAATAAAGATCTTACTCTGGAAACAACAGAAAATGCACCAGATGAAAAAGTTGCCAAACCAGCGTCAGATGTAATTGATCATACAGAGCTGGTGAAATTGTTGAAACTACAATCCAAATATACGCTGGCCAAACTTGTTAAAACCACTTCATTCTACCATAAACCACTGCCAACACGAACCCCATCACCAGAATACGTTAAATTAATGGATCACTACAGACAATTAGCTGCGGAAAGAGAGTATAAAGAAATGACGGGGAAGTACGACCGAGAATTTACTAGCAGTGATTGGAAAACTGTGAATAGTCTGATGGTTTCCATTGGTAATGTGTTTTTCAGTGTTGGCGCTGTATTTGTTGCTACGTTCATGTTGGGTGAATATGCAGGAGTGGATATTGCGATACGAGTGCTGGTTGGATTAGCTATGGGAGCAATTGTTTTCTTTGCGGAAGGATGGTTCTTTACCAAAGATTGGATTTCTACCAAAGTATAATAAACACTCTGCAAAACTAATATATTTATGGACATTTCATAAATACATTTGCATAATTCACAAATGGACTCTAAATTTGAGAGTCGTGGGTTGATAGCACAACGGTAGTGCATCCGACTCCAGATCGGAAGGTTGGGGGTTCAAATCCCTCTCGGCTCTCACTTTTTGCGACAATTGCACATCTAGAAATTACATTGCCCTCTAAATTATTTGGCGCAACTTTAGGGATTTCTCATGTCCTAAATAAACCTCTAACTTTTTTTAAATTTCCTTCCAAAATAGGCGGAATAGCAGCGGAAATCCGGACTAGTAACAAGATGCAATATCATTGAATCTTGAAATCATGGTGGGGCATTGTTGAATACCCGATGCGCCATATCCTTCCGATGTATTAGTCATTTCATCCGCGGAAAAATACGTCAAAATCATGCCCTAACAAAGACCTTAGCTGTCTATCCGCCTATAAACTATCCCATGGAAACTACAACCATAGCCGAGTTTCGAGATTTGAGAATGTGAATGGCTGTGGTAGCTTATCCCCGCATTAAGTTTCAAAGTAAAAAATTACCATGGATATTTTCCTTGACGGAAAATAATTCTTTATAAATCCACTTGAAATTGCACTCATTCAAAAATGTTTAATTGGGCAAGGAGTGTACAATTGTGCCAAGAGAATCAAGTGGTCAAAATCAAGAATGTAGAACACCTTCGTGAAATTCTCGTTCATGTGAATTCAACTGGAAAGAAATTAAAGATTTTGGGTACTGGCATGTCGTTTGGTGGAATAGCGGCTATTGACGGGCCATTGGATGTCATGGTCGATTTATCAAGTCTTTCAGGATTAGCCAGCATGGAGAATAACTTGGCTAAATTTGGAGGATCAACAGTGTTGCAAGAAGTCACGGATTCATTAATTCAACATGGTTTACAGATTGCTGCTTGCCCTGGTGTTTTGGTCGCACAAACACTCGCTGGCGCACTAGCGACTGGTACACATGGACAAGGATTGAAATATGGTGGGCTGTATGATATTGTGTATTCAATGGAAATCATGTTTGCGGACGGATCTCTCCATACATTCAGCAAAGACTCGCCATACTACAACGGCAAAGACGTTTTGCACGCTTTCCAATTGCATTTGGGCTGCCTTGGAGTATTGGTGTCTGTAACCCTTGAGTGTGAACCACTCCAAATCTACAGATTGGATAAATCCGTAACTGATTTTGAAGATTTAAAAGAAAACTATATCAAATGGAATCATGAAAATGAACATTGTAAAGCCTGGTGGTTTCCAGACACCAATCATATACAGGTATGGAAAACAAAACTAGCTTCTGAAAGTGAAATCTTACAGTACAAGGAAAATAACAACACCATTTATGATTTGAAAGACAATGTTGCTGGTAGTTCTGATAGAGTTGGCTCAGCTGATCCAAAAAGAACTTTACAAGGAGTTAAAGGTACCGGGTTCAGCAATTCTCTGCAAGAGCTGCTCAGCAACATGGCAATTGATACTCAAGATGAATCGAGCGAAAAAACAGATGATTTGAAAGAGGCTAGATTCAAAACGGTTCAGAGATTCTCTAAACTTGATGCTAGAGTCGGCAACATTTATCAAATTTGGTGTAAAGGCATTCCCGCTCCTCAAATCAACTGTGAACTGGCGGTTCCTTTAGATAGGCTGCCAGAATTACTACAGATATTAAAGGATTTCTATGAATCTACCGATAAGAGCATCCACTACCCATTCATTCTCAGAACAGGTGGTTCAAGCCCGTCTTGGCTTAGCCCATCTTACAACCAGCAGGTCTGTTACGTTGGTTTCCTAGCATATCTCAATGACAAGACGTATAAAGTCCACCAAGATCAGATGGAGTTTGTATGCAAAATTGAAAAAGTAATTGCAGACTTTGGATGCTGGCCTCACTATGGAAAGTTCTTTACTCGGTCATTGTATGATTTTGATTCAATGCTGCCTAGGCTGAAAGAGTTTAAACAGCTTCGAGATGAGGTTGATCCTAATTATGTGTTTGCCAACAAGTATATCAAAGATTTGTTTTCAATATAACCTTGCTATTTACCTGTTGTTACATTCGCAATTACTATCGATTATCAAAAACAAAATAGAAAGCTGGACTGAAAAAAAGAGAGCCGAGAGGGATTTGAACCCCCAACCTTCCGATCTGGAGTCGGATGCACTACCGTTGTGCTATCAACCCATGGACATTTTTCCTGCGTTTTTGTAACTAGCATCACACAGAGTTAATAATATTAAATACTGCTAGGTACTGGGCTTTTTTCAGAAACAAACAAATTGATGATCCGCAAACATTAGAGTACTTGGCTATCCAATGTGATAATTTGTACGCTGAATCCTTGGAGGTAAGCAATGTGTCACAGTGAATTGCCAAGCACTCTATTTGCGGATTTCCAAATGAAAGTACAGCAGATGGAATACAATGCTAACCTCTAACTCTGGGTTAGAAATCCAGATTGCCAACTAAATCTGGAAATACCAATAAATATTATTCCAAATTGCGATAACAAATCCAAAATAGAACAATTTGCAAGAGAAAAAAAAGAGAGCCGAGAGGGATTTGAACCCCCAACCTTCCGATCTGGAGTCGGATGCACTACCGTTGTGCTATCAACCCACGTGTCAACATTTTCAAATGACATTTTTCAATATTACTTTCAAACGATACCCAGCCAATGTTTTCTAACAGGAAACTTCAAATTTAACTCAAAAAGACTCGCTAATAAGTGTCAGAGAACACCTTGGCGTCACCTGGGTTCTCACTTTGATTCACTGATACAACAATCATACACTGCTGCCAACGACAATCGAGTTCATAGATTTGGTCTACATGGCGATCTCTTTCAAATTCCACATCAAAAATATTGCTTGTAATTCGATATTCCGTTTATTTTTGATTTTCAAGTTGCTTTGATTTCCATTCAAAGTACAAATCATCATTAAATTTGTATGATTCAAAGTCGACACATGGAACTAGAATTAGTTGTATTTACCTCCATCCTTCTTTGCAAGTTCAGCTTCTTCTTTCTTTTCTTGGGCTTCAAATGCAAGTTTGGCTTCTTCAACCAAATCTTCATACTTTCTGCGAGCAGTTTGTTCATTTCTGTCCTTTACATAATAAGTGAGACTTCTTTGTTTAGAAAATCCGTAGGAGACTCCAAAAACAAGAGCACCGAGACGCAATAACTAATTTTAGTAATTCGTTGTACGTTGACTGAATGGTGGTTGATGAGTGATGCCATCTGAATGGTTTTTGAAAAAATTTTGAGCAGTCGAAATTTCAGTTTCCCAACCCTAGACAATGAAAAAGAATAGCATACTGAAACGCCCAACAGATTCCCAGAATGGACAGAAAGGGTGGGTTGTATTAATATAGGATACGATGGGATGAAGATAATTTGGCCATCACCGAAGCACAAAAAGACTCTACGATGAAAATCTTGGAGCCAAAAACACCCTATATCCACTACGACGCATCTATGGATGAACTCAAAGGCACCTCCAGCCAAGGCGTGCCGCCAATGGAACTAGAGCGAGCGATTAATCTGCAGAATTCTCTTAAGCGTGAAAATTCCCAGGAGATTCCGTTTGATGTTGACAAGCAGTTGAATATCAGCAGCAAAGAGCACGACTGGTCGGAAGATGAAGAAGACCCAAAAGGTTTGGTTTGCTAATACAGAAAAACAAAAGCACCAGAGGTTCAAAAAGATGCGGGCAGAACACTATGATATGAAAGAGGTTTTATCTCACGCAAAGGATTTATTGGAGAGCGAGCTGGAAGATGAGAATATTAATGACCCCAATAAGTATGAAGTTGAAGAAGCACAAACACCCAACGTTGAAACAGATTCCGAAGACGAATTATCGAATAATCATACCAGAAATTGAATAATAAACTGTCTATTTATATTCCGATTTGAGATTCAATGTTCTAGTGTCAGGATCCGTATACTTGGGCTGAAACAGGTAGCTGATGGTAACCTCTGTT
>JADIIU010000123.1:0-37031 GCA_027603945.1 Terramyces sp. JEL0728
GAAAATGTAAATACTTCAATATTAAATTTATTGGAAACATTTCCCACACCCAAAGCGCCTACATCTCCGCCTCGAGCACTACGGAAATCAACTTCAAGGATTGCTGATTTTGCAGAAATCTTGAGGAGGTATATACAGTCTAAATTAGACCAGCGATTGTGGAAATTACTCTGCAAGAACAGCAGCAATTGTATACATATTTGATATCGCTTACACCCAGCGCATTGAATGATTTCCAGTATAAAACACGGCCGCGACTTGGGCAGGATATTGAAATTGATAATTATACTCTAATATTTCCACACTATTTAAATAGATTTCAAACAAAGAGCATCAGGTTGAAAGCAAAGTATCAAAATACAGTCAAATATTCACTAATTATGCCAAAAGTAGATACAAATTTTGAACTGCAGGTTGACCCATTAGGAGGCAAGCTCGGAGGAAGACAGCCTGAGGTTGATTTGGTTGTAAAATTAAATTGTCTGAACAAATCAGCAGTGGTGCTGAATGCGGTGATACAGATTGAAATCCAAGGAGGGCCGAGACATTTTGTGGTTATAAAATGCAGGAAAAGGGATACCAATAAACTACTGCCTCCTCAACCAATGGAAGCTGATATAAATCAAAGGGATGCGATATTTCCCGGATCCAGTTACAGGTAGCCAATCTTAATACTAGTATACCAAAAACTCTAGTTAGACTGAGGCTAATGTTGTTTGCAGTTGATGGGATAAAGTTAAAAGGCATATTTAGAGAAGCTGGGCAATCATGGGAAGTTCAAGCGCTGGAAACTCATTTGAAGAGGGGAACTTATTATTCATGCACAGATGGCTACTCAATAGCCTCATGTTTAAAAGTACTTGTTACTAACAGTAGAACAATCTTAAAACTCTCCCAAGTGCTCCGTTTTTGAAAATCCCCAAAGATATTATTTATGGAACGCAGTCTTCGCAGCTGTGTTGGAATAGGCTTATCCTATCGTTCGCGGACAACTCTACTGAAATTAATCTAATAATGTGGGTCATTGACCTACTGACGACGGTAGTGATCAACGAAAGATATAATGAAATGGGAATCAAGAGTATAGGTAGCCTAATTTAATTCCAGTGACAGCAGTGGTGCCAAATCTATGCGACGCAGCAGATTCAGCTGAAATGTACTTGTTACTGCCAGCAATGATTTCATTCATGTCAAAGTTGGTCGAACATCGATTAGCGATCCAGACTCAAATAAAGTAATTGTATTTACAGCCGGCTAAAAGATCACAACTAAAACGTAAAAATTTATATTTAAACCTTTTCAGTCTTCAAGCCATCCTTGAAATAAGTAATGTAAGGAGTGATGCCGTCTTCACGGTAGTTCAAGAGACCGACAGCGCCTTCTGGATCCATAGATTCACCGACAAAGAATTCGTAATCTTTGATGTTGCCTAGGATCTTCTTGACGAATGCAGGAGCGTTGGCTTCAAATGTAGCAACACGATCTGGGTTGTGTTCTTGAAGATGAGCCTTGATGGTCTTCATGTATCCTTTGATGTATGACATGTAAGATTTCTTGTCAAATGAGGTTTCACTGAGGCGGAAAGTATAGACAACATTGTTGACAGTAACAGCGCCATCTTCCAATTGCTCTTCTTGTTCTTCAGCGGAAGCATTGGCACCAATGTCGACATCAGCACCTGGCATGACGGTAATGTTCTGAATTAAAACGTAACTACCTTGCAATCTATTTCAATAGCGATATCGTCAATTTCGCGGATTTCGAAAGCGTCAGAAGCCATTTCATCCCCAGAGATAATGTCCTTGTAAATAATCATTTTCTGTTGAGAAAAAAAATTTCAGTCAAGCAACGTTTCAAAGGAGAGGTGGCTGATATTGTAAACTTTGAAAATGAATCTGTTTGCAAACCCAGCTGACGAAGATATTGGTGAATTTTAGCTTACCGTAGAAAAAGCAACTTCAGAGAATCTTCCCATTGGAACTGAAGACCTTGCGACTAATTTGGACATTGCGGACAAAATCAAATCTGGCAAGATTTCGCCAAAGAACTATGTCGCTGCCATTAAAAAGAGGATCAACCATAAAAACCCCAATGTAACTCTTTTAGCTTTGAAATTGACTGACACTTGTGTGAAAAATAGTGGGAAATTGCTCTTGCAGGAAGTGACTTCGCGGGATTTCGTTGATAATTTAGTCTCGCTAGCCCGCCAATTGGTAATTATCGTTGACATAGAATACGCATGAGCAAGTACGAAAGAAATCTCTGGAGTTGATCCAAACATGGGCTGCCGCTTTCAAAGGAAGATCCGAATTTGTAATTGTATGTGAAACCTACGATATGCTCAGAAGAGAAGGTTTAGTTTACTAATACAGGGATGCAATTCCCTCCTATTGAAAAGGCTAATTCGCTGGCAGTGCTTTTTGAAACAACTACTGTAAGATCTATGCTTATTTAGGCACCAGAATGGACTGACAGCGATTATTGCATGAGGTGTAGGACGGATTTTACAACTTTCAATAGGAAGCATCATTGTAGAAATTGTGGATCTACGTTTTGTCAGGATTGCTCTTCCAAAAGTATTCCTTTGCCGCTGTTGGGAATTACAGATCCTGTACGTGTGTGCGACACTTGCCATTACAAGATCACTACAAAGACAGGAGATGTTGGATCTACGCCTGTAAAGCTAAATAAGCCGGCAAGAGTAGATTCAGACGATGATGAGGATTTAGCAAAAGCAATTGCAGAATCATTGGAACTGGCAAAGAAATCTACCTCCCTACCAAGACCAAGAGAAGAAAAACCAAAAGCCAAATCAAAGGAAGACGAAGAATTGGAATTGGCTATTCAGGAATCACTAAAAGAGGCAGATAGACAGGGAAGACTACAATCAACCCCCAAGCACGAAACTAGATATGAGCAAACAAAGACAGAGGCAAAAGTAGGAGGATTGGCTGAATCTCAAGTCGAAAGTATCAGGATTTTCTGTGACTTGGTTGAAAAAGCAGATCGGGATGTTCAGCAAGGAGGACTGGGAAATTTGAATCCAATTCCGCTACAGACGACGTTTGCCAAAGTGTCTTCACTGCATCGTCCACTGGTAGATTCGTTGTCAGAGGCGGCTGACAAGTACAAAGCCTTATATGATCTGAACACTGAACTAACAAATGTAATCAAAGATTATGATGTATTGCTACAGCAAAGATTACAATATTCGCAAAGTGTTTCCGGTGGGCTTGGATCAAATCCCCAATATGGATATCCTTCGTATGGTAATTTCATATTAACCATAGGAACCTATCAAGGACATAGTTTTAATCCCGGCCCGCCATATGCTCCAGGACATCAGTCAAATCCTTCGCAGTCATACGGCCAACAATATCCTGTGCAAGGCGGATATTCTCCTGCACAATATCCCCCACAATCACAGGGCGGCCATCCTGTACACCATGCACCACCAGCCCAGTATGCAACATCGCAAACTTCAAATACTTCAACCCCACAATACGCTCCGTTCCAGCCACCAGCCAATCAACCATACACTCCTTCGCATCCTCCAAACACAGCCCAGTATGAACAGTCAACCGCTCCTAGTCAACCAGGAGCAAACGATCAATACTCTGCACCGCCAGGAAACCAATATGTCCCATCTCAACCACCAGCCAGTGAATATGCAGGAAATCAAGAATACGCACCATCTCAACCTCAACAGTATCCACAGCAATTTAACTCACAACCTAATCAATATGGTCAGCAATCGCAACAATATAACCCAAATGGTCCACACCACCAAGCGTATCCCCCACAACCTGGGTATCCAAACCAAACTCAACAGCAGCAAAATCCACCAGCCAAACCTCAAGAAGCACCGTTAATTGAGCTCTAGTATATTGATAATAAATTGTATTCGTCCTTTATTGAAACAGTTTCGGCGGTCTGATAGACAGACTTTTCATCATGCTTTGCATCTATAGCAGGCGCCTAGTATTCCCAAAGTGTTGAAAAAGTACTTTTTTTGATTAGTACTAATTTCAAAATGGAATCTGTACTTTGTGTAATTAGAGAATGTTTTGTTTATAAAATACCGCCACGAAATTCAGCACAAGGATACAGGTAAACTATACTAATTCAGAGCGTCGGATTGGGATGTAAATTCATTTCTATGGACCGGAAGACTGAGAATGATATCGGTAGGTGATGATGTAGCTCTTCATCTGGAGGACAATACAACAGGAGAATTGTTTGCAAAATGTCCAATAACTGACGGTGCAGTTGAACCAGTTCTGGATTCATCTCGTTATTTCGTAATCAAAGTAGTCGCGCCGACTGGCCAATATGCATTTGTTGGACTGGGATTCCAAGAACGGTCGTACGCATTTGACATGAATGTAGCTCTACAAGACCACCAAAAGTACTCTGGTATTAACATAGACGGGTAAACAATAAAGGAGCGATCCAGGAGCAACCTAAATTTGAATCTATTGATTATTCGTTAAAAGAAGGCCAGAAAATTGAGATTAGTCTGAACGGATTCAATAAGGAAAAGAAGGATAAAGTAGGCGATTTTTCAAAGTTTGTCATTGCACCACCTCCAAGCAACCAGAAGTGGGATGATTTTGGGGATTTCAAGTCTGATACTGATGGATGGACTTCTTTTGAATAAATTATGTTGATTATTGACTAATGAATTGGCTGCCTGAACATTCTGATTTTCCCTTTTCAAAAAAACAAAAAAATGTTTAATCTATTCAGAAACCTCAGAAGGTTCTCTAGCACACCACGAAACCTTGGACTGGAAGAGTTCTTTGATAACAGCAAAGGCTGGGTATGGGAAGAACAGGCATTGAAAACAGGAAGGGCATGGATGTCCTCTGAACTCCGAAACAAATCATTCGACGACTTGCACTCATTGTGGTGGGTATGTATCAAAGAAATGAATAAATTGCTGTCGCAGCAACAAGAAGCCAGGAGATTCAAAGTATTTTTCACCCAAGACACTCGTAAACACCAAGTTAAATTGACTATGGCTAGAATCAAACAAGTATTGTGGGAGAGAAGAAGCAATTGGATGGAGGCTAATGGGATTTACAAGTCAGTTAAAAATAATGAAATTCCTGAATCTTTGCCGGAAAGAGGAAGAAGAAAAAAGTCTACTAGCTGGACAATAGTTTAATAAATGTATCTTTATTAATTTCTACTGCAATTTAGAACCATTGTCAGGCACTTACTGTCCATGTAGTTCTGCATCACAACTTTTTTTCAAAAAAAGATTCAAATGGATCAGGGAAATCAGGAATGGCAGCCTACAAACCAAATCTCATTGAATATACAGCAGCTACAATCAAAAATCACCAAGAATCCATGGGACAATGAAGCCAGAGAGCAACTGATAAAAGAAACCATCAAATTGGGAGATAATGAACAAGTTGACCTCGCATTTAAAGGCTTTTTGGATCAGTTTCCAACTTGCGTATGTTTTATTAATCCCAGGTTCGCATTTGGCTAAAGTACATTGACCATACGACTTCAATTCAAGACTATACAAAGCTGGAAGAGATTTTTAAATCATGTATTCAAAAAGTCCCTAACGTGCAGCTGTATAGCAAGTACGTTGATTATATTATTGAAATACAATCTGATTTTGAAACTGTTGTTTCTACTTTTGAATATTGTTTGAAAACTGTAGGTACTGATAAAGAATCTGGCGATTTATGGTACAAATACATTACTTATTGTCAGCAGCACCAAGTAACTATTCCTAATCCAGACTCAATCGAATTATGAAGAACAACAAAGGATGGATCAGTTGCGAAAGATCTTTCACAGAGCTGTCCACACACCTTTAAACAACATTGAAGATATCTGGAAGGAATACGATACATTTGAAAATCAGCTGTCCAAACTAACTGCGAAAAAGTTTATATCGGATCAAGCAAGTGGTTACATGACTGCGAGGGCTTGTTCAAAAGACTTGAAGGCATTGCTCGAACCGATTGAAAAAACACAGGCCAAATGGATTACTAAACCACCAACATGGTCGTCAAATCAAGTACAACTACTAAATTACTGGAAAAGATACTTGTCGTGGGAACAAAGTAATCCTCTGAATTTGGATAAAGAATCGTTGATAGCCCGCGTATTGTATGGATATAAATGCTGTTGGCTAATGTTGAAATATTTTGTCGAATTATGGTATGATTGTGCTAGTTTTTTGAGAGATAATGACAAGGCAGAAGAAGCAATTTCAATTCTTAAACAAGGAATCACTGAAAACCCCTCTTCTCTATTACTAAACTTTACTCTAGCAGAACACTATGAACAGAAAAAAGTACATTTCACCGAAATTCAGGCACTGTTTGATACTCTCTTGAAACTATTGGAAAGCAGCTATGAGTCCTCGAATGAAAAGTTTGACCAGGAAAGGGAGCAGCTGAAAAGTTTACTGAAAGAAAACAGCTTTATGGAAGACGATGGTGAAGCCAGAGAACGAGAACGTGAAATTGCCAAAGGTATTTTGTACTAATTTAGAACATGAAAAGGAAGTCTACCAGAGAGTTGAAGTGCCAAGATTGAAAAAGAATGAAATGTTTAAACAAAGCGTCAGTTTGGTCTGGATTGTTTATATGCGACTAACAAGACGTAGTCAATCGATCAAAGCGGCCAGAATTGTATTTGGAAAGGCAAGGAAATCCACTTTGGTCACTAGCCATGTTTACGTTGCATCTGCATTAATGGAATACTATGTCAACAAAGACGCAGTTGTAGCTGGTAAAATTTTTGAAGCTGGGTTAAAAGCGTTTCCCATTAATGAAGATCCTCACGCTGCTGATTTCATTTCTCATTATATTGAATTTTTAAAGGGCTTGAATGATGACAACAGTAACCTTGGTTAACATAGATACCAGAGCGTTGTTTGAACGAGCTTTGTCCCAAATACCGCCTGAAAGATCGAGAGCATTGTGGACAAAATACATTGATTATGAAACTCAGTACGGTGATTTGTCCAATCTGTACAAAATTGAAAAGCGGTTAGGAGAGGTTTTCCCAACTGGTAAATTAGCCTTACGTTAGAGGATGTCAATTCAATCGACTGGGCAGTAAAAATTGCATCCAAATGGTCGTATTTTGATATTGCCTATGTTGGCGAATTGGAGTTGGGGCTAAAGCACTTGGAAGGAATTCCGCGTATTCCTGCACCAGCGCAGGCAAAACAAGCGCAAAACTCTTTATTAAGAAATGATCAAGGCAGACAAATTGCAATGCTTGGCGGTGTCAATGTAGATCAATACCCTAGACCAGAGTTTGGAAAGTGGAATTTCTATAGAGCTGAGCCAGGACAGGCTAAAATATGCAAGATTACTGAGCTCGATCAACCAAGGAGCGAGCCTGTCGCCGTCAGTAGCCATACAGCCAAGAAGAAGGAAGGTCCACAAGTGCCTGAACCGATTGCCAGACTTATGGAGAAACTACCTCCCAAAGATGGATATAGCGGCCCTTATTTGAATGTAGAAGAGCTGGTAACTTATTTGATGCGTCTAAATATTCCTGTTAGTTTGGGAAAGATGGTAAATGCCCCAGATCGTGATGTCAAACTCGGCATGAAGCGACCTCGCAATGATGATGATGGTAATTTTGGTTTAATATTAGGACGGCACTCAAAGAGTTATCGCACTGATTAATAAAGACAATTTTCAAATGTTTGGTTTCTGTTTTGGAAAACGCATAACGAGCTTCCATCAAGAATTGCTAGCCAGACGAAATATACTCGGATGGATCTGTAGCATGGTGGCGATTTGATGCGATGGATTTAGTTCCATATTAATGAGGTGGCTACCGGGATAACAATTCGACGATGGCGCACAGAACTTTCAAAACCTCATGCCTAATCAGTTTGTTAGCAAAACCTCTTATAGAGTATACAAGACGAATGACGCAAGAACATTGATAGAAAATCCTGCCCGATTGGATATTAATGGCAACGAGCCTAATACCATGTTGGCAATCACCGATACTGGAATCACCGTGGGAGGTATTTCGTTTTAACAGCAGAAAAGAGCGACCTCTTCCCAAGTGCCCCTAATGCAATCATTTACACTCAGGAAATCATGGGATTGGTAGGTGTAATCGAGCTGTCTTTTGGGAAATATTTATTGGCAATCACCTCCAGAAAACTTGCTGCTACTTTACAAACACACAAGATTTGGAAGATTACTGGTATTGCAGCAATTCCTATTGGGGCTGGAAACCCAGTTGACATCTTTGCACTTCCTGATAAAGATTTGGGGAGACATGCTGTGGATGAAGATGTTTTGAAATCCATTAAGGAAATCTTCCATTCTGGCCGCCTTTATTACTCCAACACCTATGATGTTACTCATTCTATCCAGCACAACTATTTCTCAAAAGCAATGAAACCAACCTCTACTATTGTCGACGATCGCTACTTTTTCAACGAAAATCTACAAAAGCAATTGATTAAAGGTAGCATTCGCTAATATAGCAAACAATGCTGAAAATGACACTACCCCATGGATAACCAAGATCATTGCCGGCTTTGCTGGTACTATCGATGTCGATTTGAAGCAAAATGAAGCCAAAGCCATCACTTACCAGGTATTGTTGCTATCTCGCATCAACCACAGGAGACTAGGCACTAGATATGTTCGCAGAGGGCTGGATTATCAAGGAAATGTTGCCAACAATGTGGAAATGGAGCAAATTGTTTTGAATCAAGATTTCCTCAAAGACAAGTCTATTAGCTCTTATGTTCAACTCCGTGGCAGTGTTCCTTCAATCTGGGGTCAAGATTTGGATTTGTCTTACCGTCCAAGATTAGTATTAGCTGATATCAAAGACGAGACGATTTGGAAACCAATCAAGACGCATTATCTAGATTTAAAGCACCAATACATTGGGGAGCGTGGATTCCAAGCTGGTATGGACAATGGAACTGTTGTTTGTGTCAATTTACTGAACGATGACGGGTTCGAAGGACCTTTAACGAATATCTACGAAAACACCGTCAAAAAGTTTGGTGATTCGAAAATCAGGTACGAGAACTTTCCAATGAGCAAGTTCTGCAAGAATGGAAACTTTGACAAGATTGAAATTCTTAAAGATCGTGTGCATTTGCCGCTTATTAACAGTGGCTGGCTTGTTGCTGAAGGCGACGTTCCATCTCTCCAAACAGCTGGGAATTTACGAGTATCAAAGATCCAAACTGGTGCAGCCCGTGTTTCCTGCTTGGATTCATTGGATCGTACAAACTTGACTTGCAGTATCTTTGCGAGATATATGCTTCCTTACCAAGTGCAAGGTATTTCTCCAGGACTTCCATCTGTCCAAGTGCTACCTGCTACTGGCGTTGCTCCATCTGAAGTTCGAGACACTGTTGCTCCAACAAGAAAGGCTTTGGAAGGATGTTACACTACCCTCACCTGTTTATGGGCGGACTCTGGAGACAGCGTTTCCTTGATGTATGCAGGAACTGGTGCGTTGAAAGCAGATGTGACTCGGTCAGGAAAGAGACAACTGCAGGGCTATTACAACGACGGAATGAACTCTTTGACCAGATACTACTTGAACAACTGTATTTATTTTTAACTATAGTTACTCATGGACATTTGCAGGATACCTATGATCTCTTGACTGGGAAGCTCACAGTTGAAAAAATCAATGAACTAGCAGAAGCTGAAGGCCCGAAAAAAGCAAAGAGAATCAAAAGCCCGTTGGTTAAAAGAAACAATTTCCCTGGAAACATTCTTCCATCTTCAGTGCTAGACATTGTCGAACCAGTATACTTTAATGCCAGAGAGTATTTGGAAACCAGCAAGTTAGCGGGCAAGGACAAGAAAGTAGTTGATCGCGTCTTGACTGTAATGAAGGAAGTTGCTCCAGAAAGAATCAATACCATTTTTGAGCTAGTTTGGGCAATGTACATTTTCTTTTGGATATTCTTAATCACTAGACTTTTGAAGATCCAAGGACAAACAGTAGTTGATACTCCAAAGTTGACAAAGGAAATGGTCGAATTAAAGAAAATAGTTCAAAAGAAATAAACTCTGCATCTTTTTTATATCTAGAGTTGGTTACGCCAATTTAGAATGTCAAACAGTTGTATTATGCAATGTCAAATAGTAATAGTATTCAAATGCAATAATAGTAATAGTATGCGCCGGATATAGCACATGCAACACAAAGTCCCAATGCAATAGACGTGCAATTCCCAGGTTTGGCAACTCGCTTCTTTTTGGGCTTTGGTGTATACAGAGGCAGGCTGCAATTCTCCAAATTATTCTTGTACTCGTCAATTACATGGAGTTTATCCTGAACTGCTTTGATAACCCTCTTTCTAGTATCCTTCAACACCTGGCTATCGTTCATGATCTCATCAAGCCCAATCATTACTCCAAGCAGTCCTTCTTCATAAATATATAGCAGCTGGTTGTTTTCAGGAAGAATCTTTCCGTTGGTAATTACGAGACGAGTTTTAAGCAAGTCTGATTCATAATCCTCTACTAATTCTTCCATTTGTCTTTTCAATTCATTGATACTGGATAGTAATTGAAGATGGTTCTTTGCAATTGTTGGTTGGAGTGTTTTCTTTTTTGGACGCTTCACGGTTTGCTGTTCACCCTCGGTTTTCATTTGCTCTTCCTTTTCTTTGGCTGCTTTCATCATCTTGCTCATTCTTCCTCTGGCCATTTTGACTGAATTTTTCAAAAAAATAGCGGAATGCCCAATCTATTCACGCTGGTGGATTGGACCAAACGCGGCTGCTTTAGTCCAGCAACACCCGGATATCTCTCTAGTCCAGCATCACCGGATATCTCTCAATTGCGCAACCCCTGCAGATAAATTACACTCTGCAGCGTATCGCTTCAAAATTACTCTCACGACAGATCAAAGGTAAACGATAAGTAGTGGGACAAAACGATAGTTTATTATATCAAACTTACGCCTTAATTATCATATCTACATATAAGCAATAATTACCACTTTTCTACATTCCATACTTTCTAGTCCATTCCCTAGCAGTATTGTCGTATTTTGCTCTGTCTGTTTTGAAAAGATGTGCGATTTCCGGCACTAATGGGTCATCTGGATTTGGATCGCAAAGTAGAGAGCAGAGTGATAATAATACTTTACTGATTGTGAGAGCTGGAGACCACTGGTCTTTAAGAATGTCTAGACATATAGCGCCGTTAGAATTGATGTTTGGATGGTAAATTCTGGTTGTAAACTGGAGTTTTGGAGGTTTGAATGGATAGTCGGTAGGAAAGTGAATAGAAAGGAAGAAAACACCACCGGAATATGGAGAGTCGCTAGGACCCATTATAGTAGCTTGCCAATGGAATAAATCATCTCCTACTGGTCCAGCTGAGCAGGATGAAGGAGGGTCTCTTCCAAGATCCATAAGTTCTTTATTAATACGTTTTAGAGCCATGTTCTAGTGTTAGTTGGAGATTACTTTTTTTTGTGTTGGAAGGTTTTGGAAAGCCGCATCTGTCTTATGTAGCTAGGGTTGCTGAGCCCTAATTTTCGCACCATGTCAGCAATGGATAATGCCAGCAGATGGAATCAAATAGGATGGGAGTAATCGTCCAAGTTTCTTTGGAAAATTTGCTTCTGCCCTCAAACACAAATTTTAACCTGCAAGTAACTGTCCACGCCGAGTATTTAGAGCGCATCTCAATCTCGACATGTACATTTCAATATCGTTTACGATGGATCGATTCCGAGTAATATCAACTGCGAGCAATACATAGGAATGACTCGTCGTGGATTATCTGCTCCTTGGATTCTAACAGACCCAGATTTACAGTAATATCAAAAACACAATATTTATTTATTGTTCGGCATTTTCGTCCATCTTCTTGACCTTGCCTTCAAGCTTTAGGTCGTTTCCTGTAATGCGCTTGTAGATGCTCTTGACATCAGCGCAAGTGGTTTCAAAGTGGGAGGTGGAGTCGTAAGATTTGGAAATGAAGATTCCATCTTCCTTTCCGTCAGCGATTGGTTCGTAGATCTTTTTGATATCGACAAACTTTTCTTGAATGGATCCCAAAAGTGCCAAACCTGCTTCGCATTCCTTTTCTGGGGAATCAGTTTCGACGATAGTAGAAACAATAGCGACAAAGTAATCTTTGGCACAAACGTTGTGGGCTGCAGAGACAGCGGCAACATAGATGTCGTGCTTTCTCTTGACTTGGTTTTGCGGAATAACGAGCTGAACAGAGTCAGCATCACCAGTGTTTGGAATTGGGTGGTTCAAGAAACAAATAACACGGACAACTCTGCCAACCTCCTTTACTTTGTCTGAGAAGTATGAAGGATCGGCGATGACTACTTTGGTTTTTGCAACCTAGATTAACAACTCGTTTACTTCTCCCTCACTCTTTACTCCGACAACCTTTCCGTTTTCGTAAACGATTTCTTCAACCGGCTTGGAAAGCATATAAGTACCGCCATAGATAGCACTTAATCTATATTAAACAAATCGTCACCTTGCGAAACCTTGTGGGAGCTCGCCAAGACCGTATAATGGATAAATATATGGGGATTTGCCATATCTTGCCATGGAGTTCATGTATAAGCAAATACGCTCATAGGTATCACGGGCAGGCTGGGTCATGTAGGAATCGTCCAAGTGCAATGCCAAAGCATGGCCAATGAAATCTTGGGTGCCTGGCTCCAACCCAAACTTTTTGTAAACTTCAACCATGGTTGCAGTGTTCAAATCAACGCCTTGGTGGGTAGATGGATTGGTGAAATCGTAATTTTGAACAAATTCAAAGAAACTCTTTGCACGACGCTTTTCAAACAATCCCATCAATGGAGACATCAATGCTTCTTGTTGATTTGCTGGCACTTTACTAATTTTCCCATCACGATATACAAAGGATCCTTCGATTTGACGGAATTCAAGATAACGGGTGACATCCGTGTGGTAGAGGATATTGACAAATTCTCCTGATGCCATAGCGAACTTTGGAATCAAATCAACGTTGTAATCACGATCACGACCAAATTGGGATGGTGGAGCCATGCCTTCTCTGAATTTACGGTAGAGCTAAGTTAGATGTTTTCGTACTTGGGTGAGATTCAAACTGGCAGATTCTGCGCCGTAGTAATCGTTACGATCCATATGCAAAACCTTTTTTCCTTCAACACTCAAAAGACCAGAAAGGATACATTCGGTTAAACCGGTGCCTAGTACAATAACGTCGTATTCTTCATTCTGCTGGTTAGTAAAATTTACCATTTTGTTGCGATTGCGTAAGATTGCAAGACATGCTTTTCCCTATTTGCCGTTCTGTGGCGTTGCTGTTGGTCTTGCCCAATGAACGTTATGCCATCAGCAGCTGGGATTGGCAAACTTGGTGAATGAGAAGCGCATTAATTTTATAGAACTTTCCATTTAGAATTTATTTGCGGTTGCCTGGGGGGATTGCGGTTCCAAACTATACACAAGGTGCCACAGAATTGATTTGTGAGCTTCAACCACGGTTTGTTGCTGGACAGTAATCGATTGTCGGGTGTATTCGCAACCAGTTACGAGACTCACTGGAATTATCTGAAACACCAGCCCAAATAACATGAAACCAGTTGATTTTTGACTGTCTCAGCAAGAGCATGGGTAGAAATTCCAAATGTGAACCTTGGTAATGACTTGGCATGCTCTGGTTAACCTTTTATCCTTATTAAAAATATTAAATTTATGGTTATATTAAATTTTAAATGTCCGTTCCAATTTTCGAATGGCGTCTTTGCGAATTAATTGTTGGGGGTTCAATTATGTCAACTGGACATCATTCACGCTCAGACTTTTTAATATGAGCTAGCAAAACTACTAGAAAAATTAGTGCTACGGAGCCAGATTTTCAGCTAATAGGAAACAATATCCGCAAGGAAAACAGCTACTGGAGGGATGGCGCTCTCTAAAACTTTGGCGTCCGATTCCTGGTTAATCTTCCTGGGTGGCTTACCTAACGTGTCAATTGTGATTGGACTTGTAGGGGGCTTTCGTTAATTTTATATAAACATCGATTAAAGTGATTCACAGTTATGGCAGAAATAGAGTCGGAAGATTATAAACAAAAATATTTTGCCGGATTAGAAGAGCAAATAAAGCTCCACAAAATAATAAAAGAACAGCAGGAGGAGATTAATATCTTGAAACACAAACTGAGTTTGCAAGAAGGAGGTATGAGATAATTAATGTAGAATCAAACCAGAACAGCGAGGATACCTTTGCGGATGATAAATCGACAAAGAGCGACACCAGAGCCTGTGGTGGTGAGCAAAAATCTAATTTAGATTGTGCAGCAACGGTAACAAGCCAATGGTATAACGACCATCAAAAACTGGGGAGCTATATCTGCAAGAACTGCTATAGAAAGCGCTGGCGGAAACGAAATTCCTCTTTGATGTCCGCCCAATGCGCCATTTGCAAAGCAACAGCATCCCCAGTGTGGCACCAAAACAAGCTGAACGAGACTGTATGCGATAATTGTAGCCAAAATCCAGTCTCTGCCACCTGTAACCTATGCAAGTCGACTAATTCTCTGCGCTGGCATGCTGACCAGCATGACGGCACAATTTGTCATTCTTGCTTTTCGCATAAAAATAAGGATATGCCCAAGGTAGAGTCTCCTGCTTGGAGAACGTGTGGGAATTGCGGTGCTACTCAAACTTCTTGCTGGTACAAGGATCGTAAGAGGCTAGGCGGTCATGTGTGTAGAAAGTGCTATACCAATCAGAATCTTACTCGAGTCGATGTGCTCCCGGATGGCACTACCCAAAGAAGACAGTGCTCTACCTGCAGCTCCTTTGAGACTACTTCCTGGTACAATGATCCAGATAATCCTGGAACGTTCAACTGTATCCGCTGCTATCAAAAACGAAGACTTCGAGCGCTTCAAGGAAATGAAAAGAAGTCGAAAAAGATTGTCAAGATGGAATCTACAGAGACCTTATTACCACCGATTGAAAGTAGCAGTCAAGTTGATAATACTGTACATTTAAAACTGCCTGATTGGAATTTAGAAGAAATCGGCGCTTTGATTGCCAAATCTGCATCTGAAGAGCAGAATTAATTTTATTTTAGTAATATAGTCGAACTTTTTATATTTGTGCGTCTCTATTTTGGCTCTGAATAAGCATTCCCTCGGCTTTCTTTCGAAATTGACTGGATAGCCAAGATCAATACGGAGGAGTATAAAGCTCTAGTTAATTTTCATTTTTAATTTCAATCATGGAAGGAAAGTTTCTGGATTACAAAGGAATAAACACCTCTGGAGAAAAGAGAGCCTCGGTTGCTTTGATTCTCAGGGAAACCCAAGGGCTGGAAATATTTTACATTCGCAGGGCAAACAACGCACGAGATAGGTGGTCTTCCCATGTACTATATGTTTAAGTGTAGATTGCGTTCCCAGGCGGCAAAAGGGAAAGGAATGAAACTGATTTAGAGGCATGTAAAAGGGAGGTGCTGGAAGAGGTTGGATGGGACTTGGATGGGGCAGAGTGAGTTCAACCTAATCAAGGTTTCAACATATCGGGAGACTGGATGATAGAGAGGTCAAAGCACCCGCATCTTCAAGAAGAGTAATGGTACTATGCTGCTTTGTATTTTTGCAAAAGGAGGCAGCAGTGATCAAAACCGATCCCAACGAAATCTCGGTTGTTTATTGGGTTCCAATCAGAGAAATCTTGGAGTGCAAAAAATGGGAAGCAATCAGCTTTCCAATTACACAGCATTTGTTCCAAGGAAAGAGTAGTCTGCTGAATGCGTTAGTAGGATCCTATTCATTCTACGGAATCCCTATAGATGAGCTCCGTCGTGCTAAACATGTAATCGTGGGAGAGCCCAGAGCAGAAGCAAACCATAGGCTATTTCCGCTATGGGGGCTTACCTTATGGATGACTAGCGATTTCTTGGAAGCTCTTGGCCATCCCTGCATTGGTATTTACGGCAAACCAAGATACTCGTCTCCTGAAGTTGATTTATTCATTAGGATTATGTATACAAAGAACGATTTGAAAACATCTCTAGTGCGAGATCAGATGCGCTTTGGACTGGGCTACATTACCGTTGTCAGGCTTGCGGTTGGTCTATCTCTTACAGCGAAAGCTGCCGGGCTGTATGCTATATTCAGATTTATCAGTAATTATAGAAAATATTATTAAATCTTTGCGATAATTTGCCGCGAGTTAATTCAAAGCCTTCCAAACGACAAGGTACATTCATCGAATATATTAAATGATTGAAAATGTTAAAAAATGGGGCCAACCCGGACTCGAACCGGGAGCCCCTCGCACCCAAAGCGAGGATCATAACCCTTAGACCATTGGCCCTTGAGTCAATCAGTTTTAAGCATTATTAATTGCAAAGGAATCGACAATAGATTAGTTTATTGATAAATTACTCAGCTGTTCAATGTGATTTGCTGCATGTTTTCCCACAGTTTCATCCATATTCCGTCGTTTGAATATTCCAAAATAGAGAATGGTGTCCACAAGAGTCATGCTCTCCATGGACACTAGCACGTTGTTCAGACGAGACACCTTTTGGAATGACAGTGAAAATAGTTTGAGCCCTTCAAGATGCAGCCTGTAAGCTGTCTCGATCTCTGGGCTCGTCACCTCTGGTATCTTTCGGCAGCATAGCAAGAGGAACGCGCACGGAAACAGCGTAAAGGTGCTTATCTGTTGGAAATTTGGATTGGATTGGATAATTAATTGGAGAATTTTCGCATGATCCAATACTGCTTCGACCGCTTCATTGAAATACAATTGCTGAGTGGTTTTCTTTCCCTTGATTACATTCTTCATAAAACTGGGAAGAATCAAGTTTACCCTATTGCAAATATAGACAATCGCCAAATAAACGGCGAGCCAAGCTTCTTCTAGATTACGTTCAATATTATTTTTCAGGTTGAAGAGATGAACGTTTAACTTTGGTGCAAATACATTGTACCAATCATTCAGAGATGCATTGATCGACCCGACATAGTACGCAGTTTCCTTTCTACCATCGGTCAGTTCTATTTGATTGTATCGATGAATTTGCAATTGTATTCGATGCAATAACATACGATAGCCTTGAATCGATTGATCACGGATCAAAGCAGTGTACCATTCTTCGCTAGACATAATCTCGATCCCATAATAATCATTTGAAGTTGCAGATTCAAAGAGCGCGTTATTGGATGGGAGAAATATACCGTGTTCCAAGTTGGAAATTGTTTCCAGACCAAAAGAATTGGGAATTTGAACGAAATTAGAGTACATGAGCCACCAGATTCTTCGTATATGCTCTCTTTCGTAATCAAACGGTGTAATATTGTTAATTCCTTCCTCGGTGTTGATTCTGAGCATTTTCGCCATTTCTATCGCTAATTTGGTATATATCAGCATTGAATCCTTTTTATCGGAATCTATGTTATTTACAATTACGGAATAGTACAGATCCGATGGTGGAGAGTGTCAATACGGTCAAATGGTCATAGTTGTGTGCAAAGGTAAACGACTGCGCTTTTTGAAGGAAAATATTACCCAGCTCCAGTCTATTTGCAATTCCGTTAGGCAGCAAGTCGTTTGTAACAAAGTTGGATCCAGAAGAGAAAAGTGCGAACCGCAATGGCCAAAAGTGTTTCGCCGATTCCCTGTAGTACTGTTCCGAAACAACCGTCGTTGTGCTAGGAAACTTTTGAAATCTTAGTTCTAATAGATAATCGTGATTATTTTCAAATAGCTCCAATTCCAATTCTTTGGATAAGAATATTTCAGGTATATTTGGTGCCGAGGTGTGCTGCATTTTAACTTGCCAGCGGTATTTTGAAGGGATGATTAGATTCTGCTCAAGGGTTCTAATCCGTTCTTTGATTACCTGGAGTTCCTTCTCCTGAACTTCACTTCTGGAATAGATGCAACTCAAATTCCTTACGTAACATACAGAACAAGGATCCTTGCGATCACATTTCCGCTTCTATGTTTAGTTTGCGATTACTCTCTTGACGCAGGTATCGCATGAATACCGTTGGCGCCAATTGCTTTTCATTCACCAAAATTTGCAAAAAAAATCCTACAATAGCTTGAGGAATTGGGGTCCAAATGATAATGTTGATCATTACGAGCAATAAATTGACCAGGGTAACTTATTGTTACGCTTGGCTATAGTAAAAAGCAAATAACAAATAGCAGATCCGTAAAAATTATTAGATCCATAAAAATTGCATGATCCCAATGGCCGTATTCAGTTCCAGCAAAGAAAAATTGGTTCGCTCGCTGTTGAAGATACACGACGGATTATTTTAATAAAAACTTGAAAACGAGTGCCCGGAAATCTGGATTGATACATTAAGATGGCATTGAGATATCTAGCAACTGTGGGTAAATACAGAGGAAGGTCCAAGCTCACGGTTTTATTGATTAATATTCAAATTTTCCAATAATTCGATGTGACTTGAGGCGGGCCGTTCCATCAGTTCATCCATTCTCCTGCCAGTGAATATTCCATAATATATGATTGATTCCAAGAGATCTTTGTCCTGCAAGTGCACAAGGATTCCATAAAACTGATTGAGTTTTTGGAAAGCCAGCCTGTATTGGTTTAAACCTTCTAGGTGCAGTTTGTAAGCCGTATTAATACTTTCCACAGCAAAGTTGCCGATTTTGGTACAACACAGGAGAAAGAAAGCGCAGGGAAAGAGTGAAAACAGCCCAATAGACGTGAAAAACTGTAGCTGAGGGTTATAGCGCAACAGCAAAGATACAATCTGAGCATTGGAAAGTGCTGCATCCAAGGCTTCCTTGAAATATAACTGCAAAAGCACATTCTTCCCTTTGATGACATTCTTCATAAATTTTGGCATCATTAAATTGATTCGATTGCTATTATACACGCACGCCGTGTACACCGAAAGCCAAGATACATCAAAGTCTTTTGCGATTCGATTTTTGATTATGTAAAATGACTGTTGCAGTTTGACTGAAAATGCGTCCATCCATTCATTCAGTGACGAGGAAATAGTTCCTGCGATGTATTCCAAACCTGGTATCATGTGTGACAATTCCAAATTTACATATCTATGCAGTTTTGACTGGATCCGCAGCAGCAAAGCATGGTACGCTTCAATCGATTGATTTGGTAAACTGGCAGTAAACCATTCTTCACTGCTCATGATTTCAACCCCATAATAATCCAGATGCGTTGCAGATTCAAAATAGAATTTGTTTGAAGGCAAAAATATCTGGTTTTCCATATCTACAATGGTGCCATATCCCAAGTGCTTTGGAACTATTGCATAGTTTGTATACATTAACCACCATATCCTTCGAATGTTTTCTCTTTCGTAATCAAAAGGTGTGAGTTTTACAATTCCCGATTCCGAATTAATCTTGCTAGATTTAGCGTACTGAAGTGCCAGTCTATAGTATATCCTTGCTTCGTCGATTCTATGTAAATCTAAATGAAAAATGTATTACGGTAGCAATTGGTGGCGATTGTTGAGAGCGTTAACACTACAACATGATCGCAGGCATCGGCATAGTTGAACGATTGGGCTTTTTGAAGAAACAAATTTGCAAGTTCGATCCGATTGGATATTCCGCGGGGCAGTAGGTCATCTTTTATAAACATTGCTCCAGAACAATACAAAGCAAACCGCAATGGCCAGAAGATTTTCGCAGATTCTCGATAATACTGCTCGGGAATGCCTGTTGTGACGCATGGAAACTTTTGAAATCTTAGTTTCAGCAGATAATCATGGTTTTTTACAAACAGTTCTTTTTCCAATTCTGCCGGCAAAGTCACCTGCACTATTGGGGGCAATATCCTTTCCCTCTTTTCCAAATTGGTATTGTCCGGGACTAGTAAATTTTGCTCCATCTGTTTAATCCTCTGCTCCATCTTTGTTAATTTCCGCTCCAATTCTCTCTGCTGCGAATACTCACATTTTAATTCTTTGTTGGAACAATAGGTACATGGGTGTTTCCGATCGCACTTTCGTTTCTACGTTAATAGCCAGGTACTTTTAGCGTACAATTATCGCAGGAAAATCGAAGTTTCTTTATCATCATCGGATGTACAGGTTGGAGAAAAAAATAGTGAACAAAGTTTCATCAATTTTTCATGCGAGCCCGCCCAACTGGCAGTGCATTGTCGTGTGCAATTTCTCTTCAGACTGCATTTTGTCCCAGAGCGAAACGAAAATCAAAGATTATCTTTATTCCTTAAAAAGAAGGAAAAGAAAAAAATCGCTCCCAGGTGGGCTTGAACCACCAACCTCTCGATTAACAGTCGAACGCGCTAGCCAATTGCGCCATGGAAGCTACGAGCAGCGAAAAAGTTTGTTGATGGTATTAATTAGAAAATATAGAAATAACTACATCTTGTGCCTGTTTGCTCGAATATCCACTTGCTCATATTTAATCAAAGGAGAGCCTACACCAGTTACTCGCCAGCCCAGACAGACAGTTTGATTCCTCTAGAACACCATGAGCTTAAACCTGGTATTTGATTTAAATATCATTGAAATACTCCTGTGAATAAATAGAAATTAAGGTTTTGATTGTATTTGGATCGCAATGAGTAATTATTACTGCTTACTTAACCAGCTTTGAAAAGCCTATGTTGGCTCATACAGAAAGACCTGCCGAAAGTTTCCCAAATATGAATAGCACACAGACGAATATTGTTAGCAGCTCGAATACATACCAAGGAGATGGACTGGCAATGAATCCCTGGCTAAATTTGGCGTTTGTATTTATAGTTGCATTGGTGCTAAATTGTTGCTTGATATGCTGTAAAATAAGATGGAAAAGGAAATCAGAACCAAGAGAGCAATCGTTCATCGACATCCAATATGGCGGAGATGAACGTTGCACTATTGAAGAAGAGCCTTTACCAATTTATTCGCCAACAGAAAGTTATTTACCAACCATACAACCACGACCTTCTGCAAATAACCACACAGATACCAATGGAGAAGCTGCGTCGATCGCATCGCATGTAAATATAACACCATTGCCTCCCACATATGAAGAGAGTGTGATTGCACAATAAATGATTATAGTTCACACCATTTTTATTCATCGCTAACTTTTATCTTCTGCCTCTGCGACCCCTGGTTCCTCGCCCACCTCTACCACCAGCTCTTCCACCTCTTCCATACGCGCTTTCAGGAGCAACATACTTGTGTTCATTCGCAACCGACATCAAGCTATTCAAAGTCTGATAGGCGGAATCCATTGCAGTGTAGAACGAAAGTCTATCCTGGCATACGGTCTTGTCCAATCCTTGCAATCGTGAAATGTTCAGAGCTTTGGTCTTGAGCAACATGTTTACTTTGCTCATGTTGGTAAATATGACATTCATTGATTCTGAAGCACCAGCATTATCAAAGAGTATCTGGAGCATTGGATTAAAGACATCAGCATGGTCGCTTCGTCCGACAACATAGTCTTTTCCCTTCTTCTTTAATTGCGCTTCAAAGTCCATATACCTTTGCATTGAACTAACTACGTGATTGGCGATATGGTAGACAAAGTATTTGCTTGACGAGCGATCCATTTCCAATTTAACGTTCAAGACATAATCGCGAGATAGTGCAAAGATTGACGAATTTACAGTTTCATCGATTCCATACCAATGAGGAAGGCGGCAAAGAGCCAGCGACTTTGCTCGGATTGCATCGAGTGAATCTTCGCTGCTATTGATCAATTTCAAGATGACATTATCAAAGTAACGCAGGGCAATCTCCTTCTTTGAAAAGACAATTTCCTTGATTTCACCAATAAACCCTTCAACCCCATAGAATTGGCTCTTGACATCTGCAAACTGGTTCCACAAAGGATCCCAGAATTCAGAACTTGGAATATTCATTGCCATAAAGAGACTTGTAACTCCGCCAGATTCAACCATAGATTCGATGGCACTCCAGATTGCCTCGCTGTTGCTGAGGTTAAGCATTTCAATAATTGTCTCGACCAAACAGCTGCTTACCTTGGAGTGAAGATTCTTGAACTTTTTCCAGATCTGCAACAACATATTTTCACCTTCCTTGTATTCAGACAAAACTCTAATAATGGCCGTCATCGATGCAACCCCAAGAGTATTAAACTTTTCAGTGACAATTTCTTCGAGCTTTCTATAAAAGAGGATTCCACCAACTTTAGCCAACTGTCCCAAGCTGTTGATCAAGAATACGTTCACATCTCGGTCTTCAATCCATTTAGGCGATAGGATCAAGTCCAGCACTTTCATGAATTCTGCTTCTTTGGAAATCAGAGCACCGGCAAGAGACTTTTTGACGAAAGCATGAGGAGGGGCTTCTTTGTCTTCATTCAACTTTTCCCACAACAACGCAATTTCCCCAACGGATGTGCTTGACAAGTGCGCAAAACGCTGAACAGCCAAAACCTTACGCTCAATCTTTTCAGTTGGGTCCATTGCAATGAATTTATACAATCCCGCAAGCTGTTGTTGCTCTTTGGTAGACATGCGGTTCAAGAAAGCAGCATTTGGAATCAAAAAGTTTGGATCGCCAGGGTTTCCAATAGTAAACACACCCTTTGTGAATAGTTGAGACCCACGCTGGAACTCCTTCTTGACTGTTTCCAGAACAAGCTCTGGCCGATGAAGCAACAAATCAGACAGTACCTGCTTTATATACAACGCAGATGGACATACAGTTACCAACTGGATTGCATTATCGATCAACGTCTTTCTGATTCCATGGCTCTTGAGGAACAGTCTTTCGGCGTATCTATTTTCGTACTGGTTTACAACAAATTTCAAATCACTCCACAAAGACTGGTGATGTTTGCCGGCGTACTTGATTTCCCACAGGTACTCGATACCAGAAATTTGAATCTTTAACAGTTGAATAATCGCTTGTGCCTCTGCTTGGCCAAGTTCTATTTGTTTGAAGATTTCTATTCCATACTTTGTTTTTTGAACTTTGCCAACGAATTCTTCTGAATTTGCAAAATCTAATAATTCTTTCACCAAAAACAAGTCTTGGATACGTCTGTACGACTGTGTGTTTCTAACGGTATCATTATCACAAATAAAGCCCTTCAAAACGGTGAATATGTTGTTTAGGGTTTTTGATGGTAAATGGAACCGAATATAAAAGTCTTTCAGTTGGATAAATCTGTCAATTGTACCATAGCTGAGATGGTCTTCAACGTCTTTTGGAAGTTTGCCGTTCAGCATTTGCATCTGTTCAGGAGCCAATACCTTTTCATACAATCCAAGCACTACAGTCTCATACTTTCTTGTCACAGCCCGCATTGCAGTTCGCAGTCTTTTACGCAATTTGACATCGGACTTTGCGAAAAAGTCAATGATTCCATCATCGCTGCTGGCTGCCATAGGGAATACAAATGCTTGCTTGGCAAACGAATCGGATTGACGTCTAGAGTACGCTGTAAATTTCATGTTGAAAAGATATTCAAACCACAGCTGGTATACCTTTAATCTTTCATCCACTGTATCAATTGCGTATGGATACGGGTTAAATTTCAGCTCCTTCAAGAGCAAAAAGTATAACAAGCCGTTGGTAATTTGCTGAACATATCCCTGGAAAGATTCATTGATTGCAGGATATGCAGTTGGCTCACAGTTGTATCTATCTTCAATCACTTCATTAAGGACTTCAATCAGTTTGACATTGCTTTCATAGCTTTCAATAAACAGCTTTTCGTCAATTGGAGCAACTTTTGGAAGATATAGTGACATCAAGCGGGGAAAGATTTGCAAGACAGGGTGCGTAAGACCTAAACGTGTAAATTCAACCCTTCGTATTTTGCTTTCAACCCATTGGCATACTGGCAATACAGTGTCCAGTGTGGTAAATTTTCTGTTGCGCTCTACAAACGCCATAGCACCATTTACAGCAGTTGAAAAGTACGTTAATCTTTCTGGCTGTTCCCTTATCAAGGTCTGTCTGCGTAATATCATTCTTTGCACTCTTCTATCATATGGGTTAAGATGAGGAGAAAGATAGCTTTCAAAGACTGTAGGATCCTTGGTCTTGTCATTTAAGGACCAGTCTTCGTCGAAAAACATTGCCAACGCATCCTTTCTAGGCAAAGTCTCCAGGTATTTCACAATTTTGATTCCAAGATCTTCAGTCAAACTCTTCCTGGTTGAATAGAATCCATTAAGGATTCTGTAAACGGTTTGTACTCTGTTATTGTATGTTGGCAGATCAAGGGCATCCCCAAGTAACTTTACAAGGTTTCGAGATGTTTCCTGATCGAAAAACATTTCCATGGTAACTTTCTTTTCCAATGTACCCATGTCTGGAAGAGACGACATGAATGATTCAAAGAATTGCAGGGTAATTTCGTCACTCTTCCAATCAGATATGGTGATACCAAGATCCAATGGGTAGGCAAACAATGCAACTCTAGTCCTGGCAATCTTGTGAAGCTTGTCAACATTCCCTACCATTAGATAGTAGTAAGTCGCTTGTGTCAAAATTTCATTTATCATTGGAAAGTAATCAAATTGAACCTTTTCATACTTTACCAACCAAAAGTCGCAGAATTGATCAACAATTGGTGTCCACGTGTCGGAAGGGCTATTATGGATCAATTGGATGAACAGCGGCTTGGTCTTGGTGAATAAATCAAGCAATTTCTTGTCGTTCAGGTCAACAGTAACTGAATCCAAGATCTTTTTCCAGACGACCAATACTTTTGGGCCGAAATCGTACCATTTCCAGAATAGTGAATAAATGCCAAAGACTTTGGTCCTTACAGCGCTAAAGAAATCATTTAATGGGCCTTCAGGAATAGTGCTGGAAGCAAATAAGAAGTTGTCCATTGCATATTGGTGCGTTACAACGTTTGAGATGGTCATGACAGGCGAATTGAAATTCGTAAATAGTTTCAAGAACACTATTTCTTGGAACTCGTAGTAGTTTTGTTCAGTGATTTTTACGCTAAACATCTTGTCGAGGATGTTTCTGTAAAATGAAAACAAGCGCGTGTACCCTTCCAACAATACAGAAGTTCCAATCTTTGGATCTTTCTTGTCTGCATTGAGATACAGTGCTTTCAACTTTTTGGTCAAGTCTGCAAACACTTTTTGGAATATTTTGAACGCGATATCAATGAAATTGGTTCTGCAAATCTTTGTGATGGCTGCAGAATCTACCAAGACGCTAAAGTTGTTTTGCTCCAAGAACGGCTTTAGTTCATCAAAAGCAGTGATCAATGTTTTTTCCCAATTATCAATCAATTGGATAGTCTTTGCGGTCGAAGGCCAGTTATTTTTTTCAATGGATTTCATGATAAATTCAGCTGCGTATCTTTGCTTGTTGAACGACTCAAAGGAGGCACTGTAATCGTATTCAATATTATTTTGGTGGATAATATTTTTTACTCGTTTGAATGAATCGAGAATTAAGTCTGCCTTCAACTCCAACTTTGATCCCTTGCTGCAGGTATTGTTTATCCAATCCCAGATTTGGTCAGCCATCGATCTAAACAAAAGATTTGGATCGTTGAGTTCCTTTTCCAACAGCCCAAGCCAGAACTTGACATCTTTTTCCTTCCTGGTGGAACTAAACAGATTAAACACTAGGACGAGTTCAACTCTATCATCGTCAATTCCCAACTGTTCGTCCTTCTTTACTACAGAGCCGCTCCGTAGTTTTACTGGCGGATATTGCAAATACAGATAAACTACTTTGTGGAGGAAGTCCACGGGGAATGCGCTGTTAAAGTAGGCCAAAAACCTGTACCATTCACTCTGTCTTTCAAAGATTCCCAGTTTTCCAATCTTTTGCACAAAGTAATTCAGGATTACGTCCTTGTGGTAATCTAAAAGGCTTTTCCAAGGAACGTTGGCGCTGTACACCCAATATTCATCCAAAAGACTTGCCAAACATTCTGGAGAAACAGTATATAACATTTCGCAAACTTGTGCATTGGATAGTCCGTAACGATCTATTGTTAATTGATGAATACCCTTGTCTTTTACAATCGCGTCTAAAATTGCCGTTCTTCTAAACCGAATACAATTCTTGATCAACAAGCCTTGCACTGTTTTGGAAGATTGATCATAGAAAGAGAAAATCAGAGTGTCGCTTGCAGAGGAGCGGACAATTGCCGGCAAGATGATTTTTCTGGCAACCACAGGAAGTAATTGCTTTTCCTTGTTGAACCAACCGACCACTCGCTCATGAATCTCTGGGTGTTTTAGGATCATTGAGGATATGAGCAAACTCGCATTGGTTTGAAGGGAAACTTGCTTGTGAATGTCATCAAGCAACAGCACCTGCTCAACTGCATCCAACGCACCCGGTTTTGGTGTTTGAGCGTAGTGGTTGACCACTTTTTGTTGGACTGAAGAAGACAATCCTTCAAGGTCCTTGCTGATGGAAAGGAGCGCATCTTTGGTTAACGACGGGTATTTCGTATTCAGTTGCAAAACTAATTGTTCGCTAACGTTAATTGAAAAACACCTTTGCATTTGGAATCCTTTTGTTGGATTTTCTTGAAAGCCGAGTTGCTTTTATGTGAAAACATGAGTCATGTGACTTGATTAACAGGCAAAGTTCAACCATAGACAATCTAGAGTTATCAACCAGCTTGGATGTCCTCGGAGAGATATGAAATTGCTGCTGTCCGAGTTGGACCAATCTCCCAGTATTCGCGGATAATCAGACGCATGAATTTTATTAATGACAGAAATGACTCACTCACTCAAATCAACAACTCTGGCCTTTGTCACTTTCTTGAATCTGTCAATAGGAAGAGCAATTTTCCAATCGACGTGTCCCGCACCTAAAAACAAGACAGACGGCTGGAATTAACAACAATTACTTTTAATCTATCAATATTATCCGTTAGTAGCACTGGTACGGTTTCCAGCATTCCAATTGGCGTTACACCATTGTTTCCATATCCAGTAAGTTTGAGTGCTACTTCTTCTGGCGCAATTCTCATATTGATTGCCTTTGAGCTTTGCTGGCCCCATTCCTTCATCAAAGCATTTAGTTTTTTGTTGTTTATCTTGTCAGTATACTGAACGACCACCAGTATATATTTCGGATGGATGTAATCCAGCTGATTATCCTGTCCTTCTTTTGGCCTCCATTTTGTGTTTTCAAACAATAGGGATTTACATAAATGGTCAATTGACGGTGCTTGCAGTCTATCTCTCCGTTGTTCCAAGGGCCATTCGTAATAATCTGATTCAACTGAATAAAAATTGCTGACGTCATCAATCCCTAACTCTTTTGCGGCATCAATTACTTGAAGAGCAGCTTTAGGGATATCTCCATGCTGCTGTGTCTTTACTCTTTCTAAAAAATTCTCCAAATACATTAGAAATTTCAAAAATATTTTTTCCTGATAGATGCCCACAAGGTAAACTACTCATGTTACCACAGCCAGTAATATCCATAAGTGAGCACTTGAACTTTATTCTAATTTTTTGGGTTCAACTTTATCCAGAGGGTGAGATTTAAGCCATTCCTTTAGAGCTGTCGGCTTATCTGAACAAATACCATTCGCACCCAAAGATCTCGCTCTCTCCCATTTTTCAGGATCATTTAGAGCCCCGCTACCGTCACGACCAAAGTAGATAACAGAAACTCCCCTTTCGTTCATAGCTTTAACGTATCCTCTATCTGCAAACAGTGTCATATCAGGGCATATCAACGCGGATTCTCTGAATTCCATAATATTCAGCAATCCGATCTTGTACAGCATCACTGATTTCAACCCTCGGTACATGTCAAAAAACAGCGGAATTGAATCGCCAAAGTGATTGTGGCAATATTCGTTGATTGATGGCTTGAATGATCCCCAAACTGTGATTTTCTCCCTATTGTATTGCTGAATCATTTTGCCCACTTTAATCACCAGTTCTTCTGGCCCATTCTTGCAATCCACTTGCATTGCACAGTTGGGAAACTCTTTCAAGACCGATTCAAAGAGTGGTATACGGTAAGAGTCTGGATTATTCACCACTTGCTTCTTCTCCAACAAATCTTGCGGGACAATGAGCTTGGGCAAGTCCTTGAAATCGCTGTCATTAGTGCAAATTACTAATCAGAGATTTTACTCTTTAACCCACACATCTTTTCCAGTGTATTGTCATGGAAAACTACTATTTCTCCATCTTTGGTCATTTGAACATCCATTTCTAGCATAAATCAACAATAACCCAAAATATCGGCATTTATACTGGCAGAATACCTAAACCCGGGAAGTGTATTTTCAACCCACTCTCTAGATCCTCCTCTATGGGACATGTAGGTGTGTGGGAATGGGAGACCGTTCTTCATTTTGGTAACCTGCTTGCTCTTCAATAGTTTGTATCCAACAAGTGAAGTTGTAGCAATGATAACAAGTGCTGCAGTCGTTGCCATCGGTGTTTTGTTGGAAAGTTTTATAGTTTAAAAGGGAAAATTTGGCTATGACGTCATTGCGGCACCTGAAAATGAAACAACTGAAATACCGTTGATGTCATTGAAATAAATCAGATCACTGACCTTTTGTGATTGATTGACTATTGCAGTTTAGGACTGTGTGGAATTTGTGGATTAAGCAACAATCAAAAGAATTAAGGTTACACGAAAATCAATGTATTTGCCCTTTTATATCCACACCCTTCTTTTCCATAAGCTGGACTTGTTCAACAAGTACCCCATACGCGATCTTACAATCAATTTGATCTTCTTCAATTTCAACACCATACTTTTGTATAAACCCTCTTGTTTCCCTGATTTCATTTTTCTTTGGGTTAGATAAAGAAAATCCTAAAAACAGAGAAAGCTGGTGGACAGATAGCTTTGGTCGGAAGGATTTGGTTAGCTTCCTGAATAAATTAAGTCGTTCCCGTGCTATGAATTGGTCCATCAAGTATCCCGACATGTTTGGTGCAGAGTGGTATAGCTTAAAGAATGAATTGAAATCACCGGTGGATAAACTCGACCTTACTGCTAGCGCGTGTTTCACATTTGGCCCTGGATCTGTGATACTACCTAGTAATTTGATTAGATCCTTTCTGTTGAACGTATGAAGCATATAAATGATCCGATACGAAATAAACTCATCTTTACAACCTGGCTGATTAAAAATGTTATATAATTGATTCAATTGAGCAGCACATTGATTGTATTCTCCCAAATCACCCTGAGTTAAAGAAAAATACCTTTTCAATGGCAATCCTTGCATGGGTTTCATACACTTTGGCAGTAAACTCATTTTTAATTTGCTGGACTGTTAAATCCTGTCGAAGACTTTTAAACTGGTCGCAAATAAAGGTATAGTTTTCTTCTCTCTTCCATTTCTGTTTAAGGTGCTCTAGGGTTTTTGTAAGAACGCTTAGCGGTCTAACGGTGGAGGGATCCGGTGCTGTAGTTAGTCTTAGGTAAGGCTTTTCCAAGTCCTGGCAGGTTCCAATGATTGAAACACCATCCCAATTAACAAAATCTTGATGGTCGTCGCCATACTCCAGCCTTGCTTTTTCAAACCTTTGCGACTGCTGCTTCTTTTTCCTTTGCTTATTCAAATGCTCATCCTTATCTGCTTTAAATCTATTTCTCCTCTGTTCTCTTCTCTTTGTTTCTATTTCCCGCTCTACAGGCGTTAAATGGCTCATATCCGGTTCTTTTTCGTCTTCTGAATCAGAATCAAATATTCCGCTTCCTACCGATGGGCTGGATACTACTGCCTTTCCTTTAGATTTCGCTAATAATTTACTTGCCTTTTTCGAGATTTGTGGGGATTTCATTAATGGTGATCTAATTTTGGGTGGTGCGTCTAGCGGTGAAGGAGTATATTGTTTTTTCGAAGCTGAAACTGGTAGATAAGCTGGAGCAAATCGCTGTGGTACTGAAGGGATGTGGTCTTGCGAAGTAAATGGACTGGATTACAATAAAATTACTCTGGAAGAGGCATCCTGTCCCAATCAGTAGTCCAAATTGCGTTGGTATCCATTGCTACTCCAATTACTTTTTTCAGTTTAATTTCAATCATGCCTTTTGTTGCTGGGGTACTTGAATTTATCGCTCTACTTAAATAGCTCTTTAGACTCTCTGGCCATCCTTGACTTGCTTGCTGATCTACATTAATGAAATGTTACTATTATTCTGAGATAATACTGCTGGTTTTGGCTGTTGCTGCTGCTGGTATTGTACTCCAGCAAGCTGGTATTGCGTTCCAGAATAGTTGGGATACTGTTGATACATCACTGGGTTTGCTTGAACTGTACCGTACGATCTTGGATTAATTACAATTACTGATTATAATACTGTTGGTATTGTTGGTAGTACTGCTGATACTGCTGGGCCAGATGCGGATTCTGGGTGAAATATTGATTCATTTGATCCTGACTCCTGTAATTAAATATCAGGTACCAAGGTGTCCCGTCAGCGTTGACAAAATGTGAGGGATTGAACTGATGATTCATAATTTTAATTTTCTAATTTTCTCACAGATGTATCGCCAAGTAAGGAGTATCACATCCAAAGCATTGTTTTTTCGGTCCCATGGAAAACCAGAAGCTGTGTTGTCAGTAAAGAACTACGATTTGGCAATGAGTAACGAACAGGTGGTGGTAAAAGTACTCGCTGCTCCTGTTAATCCATCTGATATAAACATCATCGAAGGTATGTGACGTTTAATGTAGGGACATATCCTATTAAGCCGATTTGGACCGAGTTGGGGGCAATTGGGGGGCAAGAAGGGTAGGTTTATCTTACTTTAGAGTTGGAGAAGTGGTAGAGGTTGGATCCAAAGTATCGCACCTTCGACCAGGTGACTGGGTATTACCAGTCAAGCAATCATTTAGTAATTGGTGCTTACCTAGACACCTGGCAAACCTACGCAACTGCGAACGCAGCGAATGTGGTAAAGTTGGAAAACGTCAAAGAAATCTCTCCAATCCTAGCCGCTACTATCTCTGTAAACCCGCCAACAGGTACTCGTGGTTAATGCGAGCTTATAGAATGATTAAAGATTTTGTCAAGCTGGAAAGAGGAGATGTCATTATCCAAAACTCTGCAAATTCAGCTGTTGGTCAAGCCGTAATCCAATTAGCAAAAGCTTGGGGGTTCAAGACTGTCAATATTGTCAGGAACAGGTAGATACGCGCTAAAAAGACCTGATTTTGAAAATTTGGAAAAGGATTTGTCAGATTTAGGAGCCGATTTGGTAATCACCGAAGATCAAGTAAGAAGGTCCGATACCGAGAAAATGATCAATGATCTTGGGGTTCCAAGGTTAGGTTTGAATGGCGTTGGTGGTAAAAGTGCAACAAATATGGCGAGGTTGTTGGCGTAATTCGAGTTTAACCAACAGCAATGATGCATACATGGTTACATATGGCGGAATGTCAAAAGAGCCTGTCGTCATCCCTACATCTTTGCTTATATTCAAAAACCTGACGTGTACCGGCTTTTGGATGAGTAAATGGGCTTCAGACAGACCTGATAGTGCCCGCATTGACATTTACTCTGACTTGTTTGAATTGGCTAAACAACGCAAATTCAAAGAACCTCTTCATGAAACCTGGTCTTTCAAAGACTTGCCTGGCGATCAACTGGTTAAAATCGCCTCGCGGCCTGAAAAGGGCTTTCAAAATGGTAAACGGATCCTTGTCCCAGCGTAGACACGCTCGTATGAGTCACTAGTCCAATCTCCACAGAAAGTAAAATTCCAATAAACATTATTTTATTCAGGCTTATAAACTGGAGGCGGTTCTCTTGCCGGTAGTTGATTTTCTTGGGGTTCATGATACATTGGTAGCACAAGATCTGCTTCGTTTAACTTTGGCGGTTGAATCCAGAGTTGTCCCTCCCACCTTTTCATAGCAAATACCATGCCAATGCACATTCCAATCAGCAACAGAAATACACTTAGCAAAATCACAATATGTACAAGCTGATCCATTGGGGGCTTCATGCATACAGTGAATTTATATCCTGTCATACACTGGAACGTGAACAGCCGGGGCCGTATGATAACGGATAATCTCCAGTAAGTCGGGTTAGTCATTCCCATCCATCTACTTTTTTGTTTTGGAAAGCGGCAGTCTGCATAGGCTATAAAAACATTTTATTTTATTAGGGATATATAGGATTGAATGTTGTGGTATAATACATTTTTACAGTTTCATTCCGAAGTATATGGCGGCGGACTTCCAACATACTCCACCTCCATTGTATTTGTACTGGAATTGACTGTTTCATCCGTATGTATTGAATTCCTTCTCACTATGACTTCAATTCCATCCACACTGTGTTCCTGGAGCGCTCTCGTTACAATTTCTCTTTCGTCGTCGTCGTCAACATACATTGGTAACACTAAATCAACTTCCTCTAGCGTTGGAGGGAATTCCCATGACTTGTCTGTTATTCTGAGACAGTAAATAAATATTATGGCAAGGATTATCCAAAATACACATGCTCCTATTATTAACAGCAGCTTTGTCGTATCCATTAGATCAAAAAGTAATTTGCAAAGGTGGTAAAAGTTCTGACTAAAAAGGCTCCAAAACAAGTCAAGGTCACAGGGCAAAAGCAGAGGAAGGAACCCCGAGCCATGCGTTTCAGACATCAAAATATGTTGCAATAGGACAAATTACAAAGAATGAGTGTGAATAATAGGACAAACTTGATGCCCGCCAGCCAGGGTATTGCTGGACCTTTTCCGGGTATTTTCCCCTCAAAATCTTTCAGATTTCGTTCAAATGGAGTAGAGGCTAAACTTTTCTCCCACAGACACTCTTCTCTCCTATTACGCCAAAAGCGCAAATAAATAAGGCAAGTGTCCGCGATAGCTGTTTGCGGACTGTCGCTGCCGTTTGCTATTTGAATTTCCTTTGCTAAATTTGACACTTGTTTCGCCACGAGAAAGTTGTGAACGCACTAGATTTAGATTTCTGAAGAGCGGGTTTGCTAAATCTTGGTGGACTTGGAGTCATGGGTTGTTGCACGAGGATGCATTGAGCATGGACACCAATTGAGTTTGATTTTATTAAAACATACTATGGGCATTGCTTTTGAGGTACTTTAGACAAGGTTCAATTTGAAAAGAGTCTGCACGGTAGCCAATAAATCCATCTGGTCTTACTAAAAAGACTGCTTCTTTCCCAGCACCAAACTGCGAGGTGTTTGTTTCATTTCCGTACAGGATCGCAGACACCAATCGGGTTGTTTTCAAGACATCAAGCAGTATAAATGGAATTCTTCCTCTGCAAAATACAATCACGGTAAAGCCGAATGAAGGCCCTGTGCATCTATGATCAAAAGTAGAATAAAGAGCTGGTGGAATTCGATCCCCTGCTAGTAGTTTCCTTCCAGGATATAAAAACGACAACCACCCACTATTTTCAACTGTTAATTCACCAAAATACTTTGGCGTGAGAATTCCAGTGAACTTTGTATGTACTGATTGAAACAACGGTGCGATATATTGCATCGTCGCGTTTCTAACGCTTTTCCCAAAATCACTCTTGATATCACACAAGCTTTGAATATCCGAGGACATTTTTAAAATCGTTTCCCCGACTTGTCTTTGTTCTGTATTGTAGGTTGCCAGCAGCTTTGGATGGGCGATTCCTTTCATAACCATAGATACTTTCCAAGCAATGTTTAATGCGTCCTGTATTCCATAGTTTGCACCTAATCCGTGAGCAGGGGATATCATATGACATGCATCCCCAGCCAGGAAAACTCGGTTATTGTTCCAATAGCTATCAGCCAGGAGATTGTGAGTTCTGAATCTGGAGCTGTGCAGCACTTTGCCAAATGTAAATCCAGGAAACATTCTTTCGTGCACGAAATTTTCAATCGCTTCACTTGGAATTGGCAACAAATCGCCTGCATCATCTTTTGAACAGTAATCGTATTCCTCCCTTTCTGTAAAGTCAATTGCACCACAATAAGTGTTATTAGGAAGAGGAAGAAAGTAAGAGAGGCCGTTATCAGCCAGATAATATTTCAGGGTGTCGCTTGAATTGTGCGTGTATTCGGTAGTGCATTGAAAGTATACGGATCCATTTGCGAAAGAGGTGCCTTTAAATCCAACTCCAATTTGCTTCCTTACAGTTGACTGACCGCCATCTGCTCCAATCAAATAATCCACTTCTACAACTTCTTTGTTGGACAACTTGACTTGCACTTTGTCTCCATTGTCGGTCACTTCTACAACGGATATTTCCCTGGCAACGTATACGCCGTTGTCTGCCAGATATTTGGTCAGAAAATACTCTGTTTTCCATAGCTCAATGCTGCAAAAGAAGTTGTATTTGGTGAGTTTTGTGAGTACCGTTGAAACATCCAAGTTTGCAATTGCTTGTCCTTCGCCATAAACGTCAATTTTAGATAGCGGGATTGAGTTCTCTACTACTTGTTGTGCAACGTCTCCATACAATTCCAACACTTCAATTGTTTCCGGTGATAACGAACAAGGTCGAGGCAATTGATGAGGTTCTTTGAGTGAGTCTATGATAACAAAGTCAGAGACGGGCACTCCCTGACGTATAAATTCTGCTGCACACAGCAATCCTGTTGTGCCTGCCCCGACAATCATGCATTTGTAATTTTTGCGTTCCATTTTGCCTTGGAGGCTCGAATTCGGAAACAAAAAACTTTACTTGCCATGGAGATAAGGATACACAATCACTACCTGTCTTAACCGACGAACAGTACAATTTTAACTATGGAAACCATTTTGAGTAGCAAAGATATTCATCGAAAACGAATAAAAAAGGGGGCCAACCCGGACTCGAACCGGGAGCCCCTCGCACCCAAAGCGAGGATGTTTCAGACATCAAAATATGTTGCAATAGGACAAATTATAAAGAATGAGTGTGAATAATAGGACAAACTTGATGCCTGCCAGCCAGGGTATTGCTGGACCTTTTCCGGGTATTTTCCCCTCAAAATCTTTCAGATTTCGTTCAAATGGAGTAGAGGCTAAACTTTTCTCCCACAGACACTCTTCTCTCCTATTACGCCAAAAGCGCAAATAAATAAGGCAAGTGTCCGCGATAGCTGTTTGCGGGACTGTCGCTGCCGTTTGCTATTTGAATTTCCTTTGCTATTTGAATTTCCTTTGCTAAATTTGACATTTGTTTCACCACAAGAAAGTTGTGAACGCACTAGATTTAGATTTCTGAAAGAGCGGGTTTGCTAAATCTTGGTGGACTTTGGAGTCATGGGTTGTTGCACGAGGATGCATTGAGCATGGACACCAATTGAGTTTGATTTTATTAAAACATACTATGAGCATTGCTTTTGAGGTACTTTAGACAAGGTTCAATTTGAAAAGAGTCAGCACGGTAGCCAATAAATCCATCTGGTCTTACTAAAAAGACTGCTTCTTTCCCAGCACCAAACTGCGAGGTGTTTGTTTCATTTCCGTACAGGATCGCAGACACCAATCGGGTTGTTTTCAAGACATCAAGCAGTATAAATGGAATTCTTCCTCTGCAAAATACAATCACGGTAAAACCGAATGAAGGCCCTGTGCATCTATGATCAAAAGTAGAATAAAGAGCTGGTGGAATTCGATCCCCTGCTAGTAGTTTCCTTCCAGGATATAAAAACGACAACCACCCACTATTTTCAACTGTTAATTCACCAAAATACTTTGGCGTGAGAATTCCAGTGAACTTTGTATGTACTGATTGAAACAACGGTGCGATATATTGCATCGTCGCGTTTCTAACGCTTTTCCCAAAATCACTCTTGATATCACACAAGCTTTGAATATCCGAGGACATCTTTAAAATCGTTTCCCCGACTTGTCTTTGTTCTGTATTGTAGGTTGCCAGCAGCTTTGGATGGGCGATTCCTTTCACAACCATAGATACTTTCCAAGCAATGTTTAATGCGTCCTGTATTCCATAGTTTGCACCTAGCCCGTGAGCAGGGGATATCATATGACATGCATCCCCAGCCAGGAAAACTCGGTTATTGTTCCAATAGCTATCAGCCAGGAGATTGTGCGTTCTGAATCTGGAGCTGTGCAGCACTTTGCCAAATGTAAATCCAGGAAACATTCTTTCGTGCACGAAATTTTCAATCGCTTCACTTGGAATTGGCAACAAATCGCCTGCATCATCTTTTGAACAGTAATCGTATTCCTCCCTCTCTGTAAAGTCAATTGCACCACAATAAGTGTTATTAGGAAGAGGAAGGAAGTAAGAGAGGCCGTTATCAGCCAGATAATATTTCAGGGTGTTGCTTGAATTGTGCGTGTATTCGGTAGTGCATTGAAAGTATACGGATCCATTTGCGAAAGAGGTGCCTTTAAATCCAACTCCGATTTGCTTCCTTACAGTTGACTGGCCGCCATCTGCTCCAATCAAATAATCCACTTCTACAACTTCATTGTTGGACAACTTGACTTGCACTTTGTCTCCATTGTCGGTCACTTCTACAACGGATATTTCCCTGGCAACGTATACGCCGTTGTCTGCCAGATATTTGGTCAGAAAATACTCTGTTTTCCATAGCTCAATGCTGCAAAAGAAGTTGTATTTGGTGAGTTTTGTGAGTACCGTTGAAACATCCAAGTTTGCAATTGCTTGTCCTTCGCCATAAACGTCAATTTTAGATAGCGGGATTGAGTTCTCTACTACTTGTTGTGCAACGTCTCCATACAACTCCAACACTTCAATTGTTTCTGGTGATAACGAACAAGGTCGAGGCAATTGATGAGGTTCTTTGAGTGAGTCTATGATAACAAAGTCAGAGACAGGCACTCCCTGGCGTATAAATTCTGCTGCACACAGCAATCCTGTTGTGCCTGCCCCGACAATCATGCATTTGTAATTTTTGCGTTCCATTTTGCCTTGGAGGCTCGAATTCGGAAACAAAAAACTTTACTTGCCATGGAGATAAGGATACACACTCACTACCTGTCTTAACCGACGAACAGTACAATTTTAACTATAGAAACCATTCGAGCAGCAAAGATATTCATCAAAAACGAATAAAAAAGGGGGCCAACCCGGACTCGAACCGGGAGCCCCTCGCACCCAAAGCGAGGAT
>JADIIU010000124.1:0-36830 GCA_027603945.1 Terramyces sp. JEL0728
GTACCAATCGCAATGTATGTTAATTTGATGACGATTATCGATTCAGATAGTACCAAGCAAATCTAGACTGAATTAGTCAAAAAAGATTCTGATAATACAATTGGTTAAATATAATTTATTACGAAATTAATTGTTTTACATCACAGGAGGTTCGCTAGCAATTCCCTATGAGTCCGAAAATATTCAAGTTACTTTTCAATTGTTATTGGTTATAGATATTTCAAGTTATGATATGGTTGTTTCATCCGTTTCTTGAACATTCATTTCTGGGTCAATTTCTGTTTGTATTTCATGTCCAGTATCACCAGATTCATTACGGTAGGGCACAGCATCTTTTTCAGTAACTGGCAGATAATTAAATTCCTGTATACTAAATTCTGTAGGTTTGTAGAATACTTGTTTGGGTGTTCCAAAATTGAGAGATACAATACAATCACCGGTACAGCCAACACTTGGGTAAATCTTTTCGGGAAAGAATCCGTCTGCCACAAATTCATCTCCAATCCTTGTTCCATTATGTGTAAAGTAAAACACAGTTTGGTTTATAGTGTGACTTTCAATCTTTTTATATTCTATTATTCGGTATCCTATTCCCAGCACATCGCCTTCTTTTAGTTCCTCTCCGCATTCAATTCCAACTTCTTTTCGATCATTCAAGTATACTCTGCCTGTGCTACTATGGTACCCTATCGAATAAAGGTCGTATCCAGGTAATCTAAATGGCGGGTACGGACAAGTGGTAAATCCAACGCTTATATTTGAATCATTGTTTAACAGTATTTTCAGCTCAAAGTAGCATTCTTGGTTAATTGAATCTGAATTAAAGCTTGGCGGTGGTTGCGGTCCGTTGCTAAATACATCTCTTGGTTTTAAACATGCATTTGACTGGATACAGCATTCTTGTTCAGTCATGAATTCTACAGTCTGCGTTCCGTATTTTGTCATTTTATCTATCTTTACATATGGTGGATCTTCAAACTCATAGTCATCAAAGTGTCTTACGAGTAACATTGTAATTGCATTTTCCACTCCTTCCATTGATTCTGGTATTGGACAATCCGCATTGAGTGCTAATATTGCTTCTTCTGAATCTGGTTGATAAAATGCTAGGAATTCGTCGGCTCTGGTTACTCGATCTTGCAAGTCTTGTTGTTCAAATCTTGTTCTTAAATCTGCAATTTGGTTCCTGAAAAATTTTTGATGGACAAAGTAAATGATGGTTATAAATAGGAAAAGCATGGCAAAGGGAAAGAATGTGGATACTGAATCCAGTGGATTTGATGAATCAACGATATTCACTGTATATGAAGCTGCCCCATTGAAATTAAAACTCGTACTGCCAGTTATTGTGCCTTGAGATTGTGAAACATTAAAATCAATATTGAATAATGATTTTCCTGCAGTGAGGGAAATACTGCCATTATCAAAGTAAATTCGGCTGATATTATTGAATGCTATCTTTGATGAATCTGATATTTGGTAATTATCGAACCGATATTGTGTAATAATGGATGTACTTGTAAGATTAAATTGACCAAAGAGAATTGCTTTTGAAACTATCGACCCTATTCTGCCAAAAAAGGTAACATTCATGTTGTCCACCGATACCGGACTTAAAGTGCTTGAAAAGAGCGGACTGGTGTTTAGCATTGAATCAATGTTTGTCTTTTTCCCCAGTGTTTCGTTCAACTTTACAATACTTGAAATAAATTCGTTCGTCCAAGTCGTGTTTTCAAATACAAGGTTGATCAAATCCGTAGTGATATTCGCTTGCCCAGAATACAATACTTTATCATAGACAGAACCGCTACCAGCCAGAATAAAATCTTCATTCAAGTTTGTATAGAGTGAATACACACTGGTCGTGTTCGTATACTGCGTAAAGTAATTTTGCAGAAACTCGGTTGGTATCGAAAGGTATGGAGTGCAGAATACCTTTGCGTTGGCTAAACTAATTTGACGAGTGTTGGGTGTAGAGTAGCCAGAAATTGAACTGGAAATAGATGTGCTTTTGAACTGAAATGTGTCTAGTTGGTTGTAAACTGTTGTGAATGAGAATAATCCAGTTGCAATGGCTGCATTTTGGGTTTTCATGAATATTTTTAGTCAAGTGCTTTTTTATCTTACCAGCCACCTCGGCAAAGTTGCACAAGACCAAATACAATACTAATAGTTTATTATGTCAGTGATTCAATACAGCCTGATGTTTACCATCCTAATCTGGAGATGAGTGCACTGATAAACCCATCGCAGTTTCCCAGTTTCGTTATTTTCAGTCCATGTATGTTTAGCAGCCAAATCTTGCACAATTCAATGCCCATCGCCATACCTTCCCCTTCCACGTGAAATAGATAATATTCATTCGGTTTGGCAATAGTTATTTTGAAATTTTGCTTCATTTCAATCAAGGCTCGATGTAAATCTTGAAACATTGATGGTGGATCTAGTGTTGAAACCAACCCTTTCTTGAATTGGAATTTCATTGTATGGATTTCTGGCGGCGGTTTATGTATGAGATGCCATTCTGTGATATCTTGTTGATTTAACTGCAGGTCATTCGTGTCCGAAACCTTACTCATTCTATGAACTACAGAGACCTCTCTGCTTAGCGAATCTCCTTTCAGGTTGAGGTCCGTATCCGTTGTTGAACTTCTTTTATATTTGATATCGCTTGCATTGCTTTGGATTGACGCTCTGTGTCTATTCGGGGCTTTTTCTTTTACGGATTGGCTTCTTTTCATTGCATATCCAGCAGGGTTCTCCACAGGTTGAGAAGGTGATTCAGCGTTTTCAACACACGACATTCGATTGAGAGAAACGTTACTGTCCTGAACATTGACAGATGATTGGCTGCTAGCTGCTGACTTTTCCGATTCCACAGAGATACTTTTTCTTTGTTTCAATTTTACTACATTTTTATTAGTGGATGCTCGACGATGTCTTTCGAACTGCTCGATATTTTTAGCCATTTCGGCATTTTTGTGATAATTGATGTTGTAGATCGTAATGTTGTTTTCCAAAGTAACACTGGAAATCAGTTTTGCAAGAGCTTCCTTGTCTGTTAATAATGGCTCCGAGCGTTCTGGAGGATAGTCATAACCAACATTTACCCATCTGCTACTCCAAAGCCCTTCCATATCAAGCCTCCTATTGGAATCATCGACCAATATTAATTTTAAAAGTGCGGTTATTTCCCAACTAAAGTGCTCTGGAATCTCGTACTGTACACCCTTGATTTTCTGAAATAGCGTTGATACAGTATCCCCCACAAATGGTAAATTGCCTGCTACCATTCCATAAAGAATAATGCCCATGGACCAGATATCTATTTTTGTGCCGTGGTAAGGCTGTCCTGAAATCATTTCTGGGGGAGAATAAGTAGGAGTGCCGCAAAACGTCTATTATAAGAATGCAGATACCTTCATGTAATCGCTATTCTGAAATGCTCTTCCAAGTCCAAAATCCGTGACTAGCGCATTACATTGTTGGTCTAAGAGTACATTTTCCATCTTTAGGTCTCGATGCACAACATGAGACGAATGAATAAAATCCACTGCTGAAATAATCTGTCGAAAAATTCTACGCGCTTCAAGTTCAGTCAAAAACCCGTGTTTAGATACATGTCCGGCTAAATCCCCATTATAGGCATAGGCCCTACATTAAGAGGTCTTACATAACAATATAGACATCGTCGGGCGATTCGAATACTTTGTATATTTTAATGATGTTTGGATGTTTGAATCGCATCATCAATAGCGCTTCTTGCTGGAATGAAGTGAGGGAATCTGTTACTGATGGGACAGTTTCAAAGTCCATTGCTTTAGTTGTCTCTTGTTGGACTTTGTCAACAAACCGCGCCAAATTAATTTCATTTTCCTCCTTCAATGCTGGATTGGCTGCAATATCCTGCATTATATCCTGATAAATCTTTTTCCTTGCTTTTCGGAGCAATATTTTATCTACATCCTCCTGCATCTTTTTCTTGTTGGCATTCATTTCTTTGAGTTTTTCAATATTCATGATTTTTATCGCTACCTTGGTTAGCTGATTCCACCTTTTCTCCCGACGGTAGGTGCTTTCCCACCTTTACTTTTCCAAACGCTCCTTCGCCGACAGTCTTTCCGATTTCGTAGTTTGATAGTTTCATAAAAATTATATTGCCAATCGTGGGAGAGAAAATCCAAGATAAACAAGACTGTCTGCAGTAGAGTTACTTTTTGAATTAATATCTGTTCTTTACAATAACAATTACAACTACTCGCTTTGGTGGATCAAGAAACTCGTAGGGTTAAGGTTGTAACTCAAACAAGCAAATGCTATCCAATGCGAGAATAGAATTAGATTGCCAAACATTGAACAATATTTAGAATTTATTACCAATTCAAATTTGTAATTAAATTCTGTATAAAAGTTTCTGCTTTACCAGTTTTTGTTATTTTCAACCCATGTAATTTTAAAAGCCAGATTTTACACAATTCAACATCCAGCGTGAACGATTCTCCTTCGATATGAAACATATAAAAATTATCCGGTTTAGATATCTTGATATTTTTCGTTCCAAGTTCGACAAGTGCTCGGTGCAGGTCTTGGAACATTGTTGGTGGATCTTGTGCTGACCAAAGCCCTTTTCTGAAACGAAATTTCATTGTACGTATTTCTTGTGGTGGTTTATGAACTAAATGCCAATCGCTTATTTCTTTGAATTTCAAATCATTGTCTGGAAATTGAGTGATGGAAACTTGACTCATTCTGCTGACTACTGACGACTCTCTGCTCATTTTCTCACTCTCTTCATTAGAAATCATTTGCGATAATCTGTTTTCAGTGTTACTTCTTGGCCGGATGTTTGGCGCCTGTAATGAATGTCGTCCTTGGTGGTTTCCTCCTGGATGTAAGGAACCACTGAATTTATTCGTATGAGGCGAATCTTCATTCGCAGAAATATTTCTGGCAATACTACTGGTTGAATTCTTGTTGGCTGCTGGATTTGCAATATCTTGTTTTGAGTTGGTTAAACTGGCTTTGGAAGTTGCTGGTGTTGATTTATCAATTTTGAGCTGTACTTGACTATTTGAATTTGCAGCATTTGGCTGTGAATTTATACTTTTCTTTCTCCTCAACTCAGCTACGTTCACTGTCGCACTTCTGAGCCTCTGCTTTCTTTCAAACTTATCTATATTCTTTGCCATGGATTGATTTTGATGGCTATGGATATTGTAAATTGTGATATCGTTTTCGTGTATTACGCTTGAAATAAGTTTTGCCAGTTCATCTTTGTTCAAAGATGGTGGTTCAATTTGTAGAGGGTTTGTACCATGGCCCATATTTACCCAGCGATTATGCCTAATTCGGTCCATGTTTAATCTCGACTCTGGATCTGCAACAAGAATCTGACGCAATAAATCAACCAGCTCCCAAGAAAAGTCTTTTGGTATTTCATAATCAGCATCCCTGAGCTTTTGAAGTAATGTCGATTCATAATCAGAAACAAATGGCAAATTTCCTGCGTTCATCGCATAGAGAATAACCCCCATTGCCCAAATATCAGATTGCGTCCCATGATACGGCTTGCCCGCAAGTATTTCAGGTGCACAATAGCACGGGGTACCACAGAAAGTCTATATAAGCTAGTCGTTACCTTCATGTAATCAGATTCGCCATACGCTCTGCTCAATCCAAAATCGCTAACAAGCGCGTTTCCAGATTGATCCAAGAGAATATTCTCCATTTTTAAATCTCTGTGAACTACATGCGAAGAATGGATAAAATCCATTGCAGAGACTATTTGTCGAAAGATCTTTCGCGCTTCTGTTTCGATTAAATGGCCGTATTGCGCAACATATTTTGCCAAATCACCACCAGGAGCGTAATCCCTACATCAACAACTTGCAGTACATTACTATATAAATATCTTTGGTTGATTCGACTACCTGGTATATTTTGACGATATTTGGATGATTTAAACGCATCAACAATAGAACCTCTTTTTGGAACCCCGACAGCGAATCAGTAACCGATGGCTCCTTTTCAAACTGGAGTCCTTTATTGGCACTTTCCTTGGCCTTTTGGACAAATTCAGCCAGATTGGCATTGTCGTTTTCCTTCCAATCGGGATTATTATTAAGCTGTTCAATTGCTTCAGCGTAAATCTTTTTCCGTGCTTTAACCGCAAGTATTTGATCGACCTTGTCTTGCGTTTTCTTTTTATCTTCTTCAGTTATTTGTAGTTCTTTAATATTCATTATTTTTATTGCGACCTTTGTTAGCTTTGAATACCTTTGCACCAGACAGTATGTGCTTTCCATATTTCACCTTTCCATAAGCTCCCTCTCCAAGCGATTTCCCAATTTCATAGTTTGATAATTTCATAAAGTTTCATTCCATTGTTATCTGATAACCTTGCTTACGCGATTGAGGAATAGGATTGAAAGTGCGAGTGAGAACTATGATGGATAAAAGTAGGATATTTTATACTGGCTACTGTGATGATATTACGTGTTTTTCTGGATGCAGCATTGATTATTGAATTCAAAAGAACAAATCCAGTAACCCGTGATAAGAGATTACCTAACCAATGCGAATACCATGAAGAATAGCCTTCTGCGTTCAATAAGAATATTCAAATACTTTTAAAACAACAAGCAATTTATTGGACTCTCTTGGAAACAATAACAGGCAAAGTCTCAAGTCTCAGTGTAGGTTTGGTTATTCCGTTTGCTACAAACCCAGCAGCGAGTTTGAATTTATACTTTTGCAGCAGGTGGATAAGGAAAACTTTGGCTTCAATCAACGCCATCTTTTGCCCAATGCAGTTATGCTGGCCATCACCAAATGGAATGAACGCTCCAGGAACGTGTGGTTCGTCCCAGCGGTCTGGATTGAACTTATGAGGCTCTTTGTAGTACTTTTCACTCATTTGGATAGACGCAATTCCAACCGAAATCTTTGTTCCTTTTGGAATTTTGTAACCCATAATTTCAGTGTCTTCAACTGCTACTCTTTGCACTGCGTTGACAATTGAATAAGTACGTTGGACTTCCTTGATAAATTTTTCCAGGTACTTGTAGTTGTACAGTTGGTCTACAAGTGATGGGTCGTCGAGATTGACACTCTTGATTTCATCGTACAACTTTGCTTCGACTTCAGGATGATCACAAATCTTGTATAATGCCCAACCCATGGTAGCAGAAGTAGTTTCATGACCTGCAAAAAAGAAACCTAGCAACTCCCCATAGATTTCTTCTTTGGTGAATCCCTGTGTTAATATTGCAGTACATTTTCTTGTTTTAGTAATCGATGCAAAATATCCATATCCCAACTTTCCTGAACGATCGTTTTATCATTGATTTTTTGGATTCTTTCATCTGCCAATTTGTCCAAGAACGAAAAAACAGCCTTCTTGTTTGTTTGGATGAAATTGCTGTGCAAAGACACTCCGAAAAGGCTCCACAGGAATCTAGGCGTGATAACCCTCCATCTAATAGGCACGCTAACAAGATTTTCCAGTTCTTGCCATTGCTAAATTAATATTTGCTTACCCATTCGATATCTTCTTGCAACTTTTTTGTGGATCCAAAGCTATGATTGAAGCCAACCATTGAGATAACATCCAAAGTGACAGATTTGAAAGCAACAGTGAAATCCAGGGTAACGCCAGATTTGCCTTGCAGCTTTTCTTCAATAACTGTATCCAGATCCTTCATTGTATCTTCAGCGACCTTGCCTGCGTGGCGAAGGTGTGTAGGGCCAAACGCGGGTTGGAGCAGCTTTCTGTGCTTCTTCCAGTGATCGTTTGATGGCATCGCGAAAAGGGCATTGTTCAGAATGCCGATGCCGATTTTCATGATGACTGTGTCTGACTTTACAAACGTAGACGAATTTAGTATCCGCTTGGCTTCCTGCGCGTTCACTACAAATACTGTTGGTCTATGTAAAAGCGTAAATACCCAATAAAATCCATTCTTAAGATGTCTCCATACTTTTCAACCATTTGCGCAACGTATTCATGTCGTTTTGATCTGAAAAGTGCTCTCAGTAAGCCTGGATTTCCAATAATTGGATAGTTCGGTGGACCTGGAATCTTACTGAGCGGGTCGTTGTAATCTTGGATTCGATCATACACGATTTTAGCCAGTACAACAGCGGCCGCTGATATTGCAATCGATGACAGAGTTTGATTGTCGATCATGAGGTGTGAGAAAGCAAGTTTTCGAAAGCTTTTAACATATATCGGCCGAACCTTGTCAGCAGATATCGGTTAACGGCAATTATGCATGATATCAAGCCTGTAAATTAGAGAATATTGCTTTTATACATAGTTGCTTGAAGCGAGTCCCAGTCGTGAAATAAGGAACACCTCACGAACATAGCTATACCTTTGTCGGAGAAAAGACACTGCTGATAAGATTGTCAAAGGGACTTTTGGTTTCAAACTACTGGTGTATCAGATGCTGTCGGATTTAGCTCAAGATCTAACTTTGCTTGTCCCGATCTTCACATGCTCAACTTAATCAACTAGAGATAAAAAAAAGTTTTCTAAAAACAAAATGCTAACCATCTACCAAATCACTGTAGAATGGATCCATCTCAATACTGGGATACCAAAACCATTCATCACACCGCTAATACTCTCATTAGCTTTTCTCTTGTGGTATTTTTATAAGGTAGAAAAAGCTCAACTATTTCATGCTACAAAAACAGCAGAAATAAAGTACAAATCACCAGTTACAAAAGAAATTAAATCGCTTCAACTTCACCAAATGATTAATCTCACTTGTCCTAGTCTTCAAACTTACTTTCTCCCTCATCCGCTATTAACCAACGGACATTTACAAACCTTTCATGCCTCAATATTTGCAGATTATATTTTCGAGCCCAAAGTCAAATTCCATAGACAGGTCGTTAATACCCCTGACGGCGGTGTAATTTCTCTGGATTGGTCAGAATTGCCGGTTGGAAATGCAAAGAGGACTCCATATTTGTTTATTCTTCATGGACTGACTGGTGGATCACATGAAACGTATGTTCAGGATTTAGTAGTGGAAGCTAAAAAGTATGGATACGCTTCTATTGTGATGAATTTTAGAGGATGCTCAGAAACACCAGTGAAATCCGCTCAATTGTATTCAGGATCGTTTACTGGAGATGTAGAGTTGACTATTCAAGAAATCAAAAAGAGAGATCCATCTGCGGTATTATTTGGTGTTGGGTTTTCACTTGGATCTAATGTAATTGTTAAATATGCTGGTAAAATGGGAGGTATGTCGTTTTTAACAAAGAAAACTGTCCGTTGATTGGTGTAGTCAGTATTGGAAACCCTTATGACTTTTTGGGCTCAATGAGAGCATTGCATCGCACATGGATTGGCAGATACCTGTATTCAATCAAGATGGGACAAAACTTGGCAAGATTAGTAAACAAGTAATTGGATTTAATATAGACACCACCATGCATTCAAAGATTGTGAATGGTTGGATATGGATAAAGTAAACAAGGCAACAAATATATTGGAATTTGATGCTGCTGCAACTTCAAAAGGCTTTGGATATAAAACAGTCCATGAATATTACAGATTTGGATCTTGTGCAATTGACATTCCGTATGTTACCGTTCCAACTTTGTTACTGACTGCTCTGGATGATCCAATTTCAAATTGCGAAGTAATTCCATATTATGAAATTGAATCTAACCCAAATGTAGTATTAGCGACTACTGGGGCTGGTGGGCATTTAGGGTGGTTCAAGATATCTCCAGAAATCGTCCCTACACAGCGATGGTTTGCCAAACCAGTTTCAGAATTTATTCATTCTATTTTTGAAGCTAGATTTTCACTCGATGAACCAATTCAAATTCAACAAGATCTTTTACCGATTGGTACTCCTTGGCAATCTTTACCCGAACATGCTTTTGAAGCTCAAAGGATATTACTAGGAATCAAAAGGTATTTTTTGCTAACAAGAAATTCTATTCAAGTCGGTAAGATCTCTGTTCTAGATTCAACAGTACAAACAATTGAAAGAGTACCAGAAGAGACAGAAACTTCAAACGTTGCAGTGCAGGCAGTAATTGAGAAAAAGTCTGCCTCATCCCAAATTACAAAGAAACAAAGTAATTGAAATTAATCGTAGACACCTTTCTTTATATCATGAAATTACTAAACATTAATTCTACAACCATCATGTTCTTTTTACTTGGCTTCTTGTTTAAAAAGTACTTTAAATAAACTCCAATGGAATATATTGTTTATTCTAACCGATAAATAATTCTTAACCGTAGCAAACTTCACATTTAATTTCAGATGCAAACGAAACAGGTGGTTTGGTTCCCTTGATTGGGCAGAGGGTTGAAGTTGCTTGGACATTGAATTTGTATTCAGTGCATTTGCCGTCATTCATGTACCATACTGAAGTAGCATTGGTTGGATTGCAAAGTTGGTGTTGAGCAAAATAAGTTGGAATTTTGGTAGATGACCAACAAGGGGATTCGCAAGATACTAGAGATAAAGCGGCAGCCAAGAGAGTGAATTTCATTTTGGATAAAGAGAAGCTATGCTGGCTATTTATACTTTTTTTCTTTGTATTAAAATTCCTTTCTTGGCTATTGTTGCCCCACACCTTAGAATCCTGAACACAAATTAAAAACTTTTTAATAACTCTGTGCTACGAGTAACAAACAGTTAGGAATCGTTTCGCTGGGCTTGTTGTGCCAGAGCATCCATTGCCAGGAATTAGCTAGAGTTTGGCGAGAGTCAGCAACATGAATCAGGGAATTATTCGAATCAAATCATGCATGGTCATAATTTTCAACCCCATTTTTCTCAACTTTTCATCAAAAATGCGAGCCTTGGATCTAGTCTACCTGGGATTCTTTGCATCACACATTCCAGCATCTCTCTTTATTGACGGACAAGTCCTATTTCCAAAATCGTTCTTTCCCGATGCATGCAGGACCGCATTACAGCATTGGGTTGGAATTTCAAAAGATCCATGGATGACACAAGTGGTTTTCGATCAGCCAGTTGATCACTGGTTCAAATCAATTATATTCGGTACTCATTATATAATGCAGGTGAATTTATTTTCCAACTCCCGCTGTTCTTTTATTTCATCTACGCAATTTTGAATGGTATCAGAGCAACCAATTTGAAATTACTCTACAGTGCTCATGTATGTACGACAATGATTCCGATACTAGGTGAGCTGCTCGTGTATAAAGCTCCGCTCGAAAGCAAAATCATTTTAATGGCTGCTTATTTGCCTTACTTGATTATTCCTCTTATTTTTATGGTTGATACTTTAGCTCATCAAAATAAGACAAAGTTAAAGAAAGAATAAAAAAGAATCGGTGATATAATCTAGGGTTATAAATAATGTATTTGGAACTAGCTTGTCTCCACTAACGGGGCTGTAGGTTCCACTGAACTTTCCACCACCGGAACTACTGTCAGCTCCTTCTCTTCCGAACCCAGCTCTTTTGTTTTTTCTTGCTCAGCTTGAGTAGAAAATCTCCATTTAAGTAGCCCTTGAAGTAAATCTTTATCGGGGTATTCCTCCATATTGCCAAGAATAACTGCTTCCTTCATAATATTGATTGTGTCTGAATGTTCATCCCCAGAATGGTCGGTAAATCCTTCCAACACTTCTCTGACTTTCTTCTCGCCCAGATGTTGCACCATGTTGATTGCAATACTACGTACTTCACTGTCGGGATCTCTCCATAATTCAATTAATAGTTTGAGGATTCTTTGTTGCATTTCTCGTTCTTCAAAATGGATAATCAACTGTGCAGCTGTGGTTGCAAAATCAGCTTTCTAGGGTTAGTTTTATATACCTTTCTAAACAGTGTATAATTTTCTTTTTCCATTCTGTCCATCGTGTCCGTAACAAAGTCCTTTACCAAAGGTTTTAGCTGTTCGTGTTCATTCAAGTTGTCAACAACTGCGACGAGGTAAACCAATGCGTCGATTACAACCATCCTGAAACCACGATGTTCCTCATCGATTAATTTCGATATGAATTTGAATGCTTCGCATGTAAAGTATTCCGAGATTCCTTCTGTCAGAATATAATATAATCCGTACCCAGCAAGGACATTCTGCGATAATATGGTCACTATACGTAGATAGTCGCTCTCAGAATCAACCTCGCCATTCCATTGATCGTTTTTGTTATCAATCAAGTCAACTTTTTCCGTTTTACCTGATTTGACAACATCAAGAATGGCTTCTTGCGATAAATCACGAAGTTCTTGAATAGCTGCTATTTGTTCATCGGAAATAATAGGGATATCGGAAAATTGGTTGGCGAAATAGAACGACTGTTCCATATCAAAGTAAAGTGATTCTCGGAGTTTAGCTGATACGCTGCAGCATACTGAAATTATATTTTGTAATCTTTCGATCCATGTTTGCACATATTCACCTTCTGTTCCAAACGCGACTAGCAAATTCGATAAAAGACTGATTTTAATAGACATCATTCCAACATCCTTGTCTTCTTCGATTTGCTCGTCGGTTTTCCCCTCTGCCTGCGGTATGATTTTCGCAACTTCTTCCAGGTTGAAAAGGATATCAGAAACTATCCTCTCTGCAATCATTGGTGAGAATTTTACCAATACTTTCAAGATGGACAATGGTCGGATTTTCTTTAGAGTCTCCATTTCCTCTTCGTTTAATGGATGAGCTGCGTTTGAAACTCCAGTAAGAATTTTCTTTTCTACATATTCAAGAATACTCAGAGTAACTGGTTCCATGGCGTTGGCGAATAGGGCTTCGTTCATTCCCAATCTCTTTGTAGCATCAATGCGTTTCTTTGATTTAAAGTATTTGACATTAAATGGATCTGCGTTGGGATCAAACTCTTGGCCGTCGTCATCTTTCTTTGGCGTGGTATTGACTTGGATTGCGACTTGGCTCATGCATGGTAGCGTGGCCAATTCCAATATTAAATCTCTAGGTCCAGTGATTGGAGCAAGCTTTCGAACATCCGCCAAGGCAAAATCAACAAGATTGTCTTCCAAGACAATATTTCTAGCGGTTTCACGAATCTATATTAGAGTCTTTGCTACCTTGCTGTTGCAATCTCCCAAAAAGTTGAAGAGGAACGAGATTGACTCATCATTTTGAAGGCTTTTTGCAAATATTCTGTATATTTCTAGTGATTGAAGTCTATCATGGGGATGTTTGGATCGTAAAAACTTTTTAGCTTGGACCGCCATTGATCTAAATAAAGGATGTCGCTCTCCACCGTTTACAAGAAGCCGTCCTGCAACTCGGTACACTTTTGCTCTTGCGCCAGTAGGTATCGATTCGAGTAGAGTTTGGAATGAATCTAGAACATCCTTGTATCCATCTTGTGAGCCGATCAGTGAAAATTCAGCAACCAGGTGCGCTGCAAATATCCGTTTATCTTGAGTGTGTCTGCTACTGCTAGTGAGAGCGCAAAGATTAGCTACCAACGTTGTAATTTGTGTGGCACTTAGATTACGCAAGAACTCAAACAAATAAACCATCGCAATCAAATCTCCTTCGGCAAGCACTGTATTTGTGGTTATTCTATCCAAAACCCCGTTTGCCATTGCTCTTGAATGATCCAGAATATTTGCCAAGCCAGCAATACTAGCTTCCAGCAATGCTTTGTTTTCTGTGTTTAATTCACAGGACAAGTTGGACAACAGTTTCCCAGCAGACTCTTCAAACAAATCGTCATGGAGAATACCAAATTCTGCTAATACTAAAATCATTGGCCCCTAAAGTTATTCCCAGTTACATGTAAGTGTGGTAACTCTGCATACATATTCAAATGATACAGCACTATTTCTTGCGACGATTGCGGAAGAGTGTGAACCATACTTTGAACCAGCTCTTTGAATCTTTCCATAAGCTTCTTTGATATTGTGGGAAGATGGAATAACTCATCTTCAGGAGGCTATAATTAACTAGAATTACCAATGCGTATGGCATCTCGACTATTAAATCGTCAATATTAAAAGATAGATCGCCAATGTACTTTACGTTGACAGCCAAAGTGCTGTGGTCTGTGAGGATATCCTCCCATGTAATAATCGGCAATATCGGGCTGTCATCTGGATGTGGAAGGACAGTGCTACATCGCAAAACAATAAATGATTGGACATTTCTCCGGAATTTAGACCACAATAATCTGACATCGTAGTTCAAATCAGCAAACAGTGGCAGCAAAATCCATACAATAGTAGTTGTCTCTAACGAATCCATAACAGATATCAAATTGATTATAGATGCCACTGCGTTGATTCTAAATATCGCCTTTGGATGCTTCAAAAACCGTAATAGATACTGGGCAGTGTCGAAATAAGGAGTTTTCGTGTCTGTAATTAGTCCAAGCGAATAAATGCTGAGCGAAAGAATCTGCTGGATTTCATCTTGGCTAAGATGACTAATAATAGGATCTGCAATTGCTTCCAACGATGTTGGGTTTTGCAACAGTTTGATTTCATTTTTTAAAAAGCTTTCAAACTCTTCTGAATTTGAAGACGAAACTGCTTTGAAAATTAAAGGATAGATTCTCGCTGCTGCAGATACGACAGATGGATTCCTGTTGCCTAAAAACGATCTTGTGATATCTCTGGTTTCTTGAAGCTTGCCAGACATTCCCTTTGGAAATACCAATAAAAATATTTCAAACAATCCAAGAATTGAAACAAGTAAGATTGGTGAATGAGCATTGTGCAGCAGCTCCATACACAAATCAAAGTATTGCTGAAATACCGCCTCGGATATACCTATATTAAATTTCTAGTTACCAGGAATTTTTAGCCTGATCATTGCAGCAAATATTTCAATTGCCGATAGCTGGTACGTGATGTATTTTGAAACCAAGAACTGTTGCGTTATAAATTCCAGCAGTCCTCGAATCATCTCGCCGGTGCCATTGGTGCCTTTGAAGCAGCTAATAAGCGTTGCTATGCTTGCGGGTTGCCGAACGATCGGGTTCCAACTGCCCAAGCTGGGGAATAAGCACTGCATGAACCCACAGATATATCGTCGTTTGCCCATTGGGGTTGTAGGGATAACGTCTCTTCTGGCACCAGCATCGCCTAGCGGAGGAGGCGGAATACTGAATTTCGTATAGAGCAATGCAACCCATAAAGGATTGTGAATATTATTCAAGTCATAATTGTACTCTTCTGGTCTGGCCAGCTGGTTGTCGGGTACAGATGCAAGGTAAAAGCCCCAGAATTTGTCTACCCTTGCAGGTGAAGCAATTGCATCAATCAAAGCTCGCAAATCTACCTTGTTTACTGCCATAGAAGTGGTAAGTTGGTCATACAGACGCATCTGTTGCAGCGGAGATACTCCTACAGAATCTCTGAGTTTACCCAAAGGCAGCAAAATTGGTGACAAGTATGATCCACCAAGCAGAGTCATTTTTTCAATTAAACATTTAACACTACTATTAAAGACAATTACTTTGCAGCATGTCCGTCTCCCAGAGATAAAAAGAGAATAGAGAGCGCAACAGCGACCAGATTGCAACTCTTCCAATACTCGCCCACGGATCCAATAAAGGTATACAATTCCCTTCGAACATTCTTGTTGCTACTAAACACTAATCCGTAGATTAAGCCAAGAAGCTCGTCTCGTGCGGCAGCACCAAGTTGCTGCAGCGGAAACTTTTTCAACAACTCCAAGCCAGCAATAATAACTTTCTATATTAATAAAAGCTACTGGGTCTATTGTTGAATCTAAAAGTGCAGACATGTATTTCCACAAGAAGGAGATATCGTTTACAGTTGGATTTGTTATTCCAGGTAAGAGTGCATCTACAGCTCTAATTGCGTGCAACTGTACTTGTTGATTTTCGTCAGAGCATAAAGGGACTAGCGTTTGCATCAAGTACATGTCGAGCTTTGTCGCTTTACGTCCCCAAACTCGTATTAATTCCAATTGCTTCAGTTTTGATGGGACAGGGATATAATCCAGCGCATTTGCAAGTTTGTGGAGCATTAATCCACCTAGAGGAGGACTATTTTTAGCTAGCAAATCCATTAATTGTGAGTATGTGTGTTGCCATTGATCATTTTCCCACTTGTAGCTGATATTATAAAATTGGTCATAATTCAAGTCATTTGTTTCGTTTCTTGTTAAATTTGACACAAGCCGACGTACTGCTTCGCTGTCTACAGTTTCTATACGGTTGCTGATTGTAAGATAAACCGCTTTGGTCATGAAGTCCGAATCCATTAATCCAGGGATGATAAACTGCCATACTTGGGGTGTGTGAGTAACAAAGGTAGGACAAATGTTGATGATAGATAATAGGGCTAATGCTGACGAGTATCGGATTAACGCAGGCGAAGATTTAAAGTGATTAGATAACGAATAAAAGAAATCCTGGATTGATTCCGGCGAGGTTACTTTGGTAGCCGTCGCTGCTTTTTTCTTTTCCCTTTCAATAAAGTAAGTTTCAATTGCCCATGATAGCAGATCACAAGCGCTCTCTTGTTGGCTGGAAATAATTTCCAAGAATAGTTGTGGATATTCATGTCGTGGTTTTTCTAGTTCTGATTCGACGGCACTTGTTTCTGAAGCATTCTTGAATACTGTTTCCAGAATCTCTTTAATCATTTCAGCTTCTTTATCAGTCTATGTTAGATCCAGTTACTTTGTTTTGAAGCAGCATTAGAGCAGATACAACGTTGGTTGACAGTTCATGGTTTTCTACAGAGTAAATAGGCGCCAATAAGAGCATCGCGTCTATAATAACAACTCGATCAGGAAATATCGGTGAAACGTTTGGTATCAGTCCAAGTAGGAAATACAGATTCCAGATAGCAGCCAACCGATCTTCATGAATAAATTTTTGCTGATTTTCATTTACAAGTTGTGCAATAGCACAGTTACAAATTCCACGAACCCTCCAGTCACTTGAATTGTTGTACAGTTCTAAACCAGAAATAATAGCTATTGACATTACCGAAAACGACTGTCCGACAAGTTTGAATAAAGCGTGAACACAGTCATAGTATCCGGATTCGTTGGTTTCAAGTGACGCTAGTATCCTTGATAAATCTGTTTGGTTTAGTGAACTTTCAACCATTATTTCGGATAAGAATGAGATTAGCAACGCTGCTTCTACACGTACTTCACTCGAATAATGTCCTAGAATGGAAACAAGTTGGACGAGCAGCCTAACTGTGATAGATTCAAGCGCTTCGTCAAATTTGGGGGTTTCCTTTTCATTGTTTTCTTCTTCGTCTTGATCGACTTCTTGCTCAGCTATCCTAGCACGTTCACGTAAAGTGCTTGTAATCAACTGATTGTACAGCTGCATATCTACATTTCCAATTACGGTCATATAAAATTGTGCGACTGCGTTGATCCAGTCCGAAATGTGTGGCTGGACTCCCTGCGGAAGTGTGAACGATAACTGGTGGGCGATATTATTATTATTTATTGGTGGTTTGGACATTTTGTTCGCGTTGAAACAGAACCCTGTTGTGAAACATGTGTGACACAAGCCACACCACCAAGTGTTTTGTTTGTTAATTTTCTTTTTTAAACCGTAGCCAGCACTGGCAATAATAATGACCATTTATCCGCTTCAAAGTCTCACATCTCCCACTTGTATTTATAGTTGGATCGTAGGGAAGAGTGACGAAAAGCTTCAAGCAATAATTAAAGGAAAGTCGAAACCAGAAAGTTATCTGTTGATGGTTAAATTGATTCGCAAGAAGGCAGCGATAGCGCTCATCGCCTCTTCGCAGAACGAACCTATAGGTACTTGACTTTTTATAGTAGGTTTCGAAGTGCCGGTGTTCAACGGAATAACACCCTGCGATATTTCCATGGATGTTTTTCTGCTAAGCGAACCGCCTCTGTTTGACGATTCGCAGTTTACTCCAGATGACAATAACTTTTCTTGGCCAGAGACTGTGCCTGATAAAGAAGAGCAACCAAAGCCGGCATCTCCGCTCAAGGAAGACTTTCACTTTTTTGAAGATTATTCTGAAATGCAAGTGGATAACTGTCCGCTCAAACGTTGCGGGGACTATGGTTGTTTGGATTTGAAGCGAGCTAGAACCGACAGTGGGTTTGACGACCTTACAAACGTATATCCTTCTCCTCCTGATAATTAGTTTTATGTAAAAAGTTAATAGAAAATTGTAATGATTATTAGTTTCTGTCTTGCCATCGTTCCGATTAGTTTCTGCCTTCAAGCGGCAAATATTGCAGTGTAATGGAAGTCGAACCCTCAGTTAAATCTCAGTTACACCAAGTATACAGTTATACAGTGCATTTCCGCATGCCATCTCTTGCGGATTAGGTTGCTTTAATCCACTTTCCTGATTTGAGCAGAATATAAATCAGAATGGAGTTGGTCTTGATAGCTGATAGTAGTCAGTTCATCCAGGACCATTCAAACTGAATATCATCAGAAACTAATAAATCTGAATATCACCACAAATCATTTCGTCAACCTTAGTTGTAGTACACGTGACAATGAGTGGGGAAATTACTTTTTCTTACTCATTTAAATTCTCGCAATACTTGCATTCGCACCAGAAAAATAAAGATAATGGGTTAGTGAATTGCGGATCTGTCGGAATACTTTTATACTTGTATTTGCAACTTGCCCCAGCTATTTTTCCTTTTTAATGAAATATCTTTGGTTCCAAATGTAACAACTGAGGGGTCTCGAAAAACTATAAAAAGAGAGAAAACACTCGCCAATGTTCAACAATGAAGAGTGCAATTGAGGTCAGGAAGGAGCAGGCAGATGAAATCCACAGCGGTGTCGTTAATAAAGGGTTGCAGTCTGCAGCCATCTGGGGTACCGGTGGTCTTGCTGGTCATTTCTTGGCTACAAAATATATTCCAGCCTACGCAAGAGGATACAGAGCATATAAAGTACTTTAATATTCACCTAGCTATTCATACTGTGTATGATACCAACTGCAGCATTTTTCACAGTTACGGATGTTGAAGCAATGAATGCAGATAGGAGGTTCGCTCAGCAGTTCTCAGTCTCAAAATCAGATGAATTACAACAAGTAAAGACATCAATGACTGCTGAAGACTGGAAGAAAAAGTTTTGGGAAAACAAAAACTCTATTGTTGGTACATATTTTTAATGTTAGGATATACCTGGTTGGGATTGATGTCTGCAAGTTTAGTTTATAATTTCAGACAAAAGAATATCAATTTTACTCAGAAGTTGATCAATTCCCGTTTGATTGCACAATCAGGAGCCTTGCTGGGTATTGCAGCTTTGGGAATCATGGCCATCAATATGCCAAAGGAGGAAAGTGTGGTCGTAGACAAGTACTATGAGAGAATAGTAAATCCCGAATCGGACGCTAAACAATAATAAAAAATATCGGCCTCATATTGCTGAATCTAGAACTGCTTCTGATACAGGTTCCGGATACACTAGCCTACGCGGGACATTCCCTGCTGCATTTGAATCAGCTCCCTTGATAAGCAATTGCGTGGCAAAAGGTCACGTTTTGAATTTCTGAAAAAGCAATCACTATGACTGTGGATATCACCTTGATTCTAGGATTAATCCTCACAGCATTCGCAATCCTATACAGCGTCTTGTATACCTACTCTTTGCCTCGCAAACCTACTCCAGAAGAGCTGCAGTTCTACAATACAAAAACAAAGAAAAAAGAACAGTTTCCTTCAATATCAGACAAGTCTACTGTGAATTTATCCATCATTATTCCAGCTTACAATGAAATTGACCGATTGGAGATAATGATGAATGAAACTTTAGAGTATCTGAAAAACAGTGCTTACAGTTATGAAATTATTATTGTGGATGATGGAAGCACTGACACCACTAGCGAACTTGGGTTGAGCATTGCTAAAAAGCAGTCAAAGAATGGTGAAATTAGAGTAATGCGGTTGGAGCAAAATAGAGGCAAAGGGTATTTTCCATTTTACTTAGCGGTGCTGTTATTCAAGGAATGGCGGTGTCTAGAGGAGAATATGTGTTGATGGTGGATGCAGATGGAGCAACAAAGTTCTCTGATATTGATAATCTGTTAAAAGCGATTCAAGGAATTGCCAAGGATGGCTATGGAATCGCAATTGGATCTCGAGCTCATATGGTCGATACTGATGCGGTTGTCAAGGTACCTTTTATTAACAATAGCGCTCTGCGTTCAGGAATTTCTTGATGAGAGGATTTCATTTGTTGGTTTATATCCTTGGGATCCAATCAATCAAAGACACTCAATGCGGTTTCAAATTATTCACAAGAAGCGCAGTGAAAACGATTGTGCCAAATATGCACGTTGAAGGATGGATATTTGATATTGAAATGTTGATTATCGCATCCAGAAATAGTATTCCAGTAGCTGAAATACCCGTCACTTGGCATGAGGTTGATGGAACGAAAATGAATCTACTTAAAGATTCTATTCAGATGCTCGTTCATTTGCTGATGATACGGCTCAACTATCTGTTTGGGATCTGGGATGACAAGAAAATTATTCAATAATACTAATATTTGAAATTGTTTAAGCATTTATTGGATAAGTGAGTCGCTAAACTGAACCGCACTGGAGATTGCTGAATTACTAAAGAGCCATTTGAACAAGTTACAATGTGATTGCCAAATATGGTGCTTACAGCAAGATATTCTTAAATGGCAATGCTATTGAAATTTTCCGGACGACGCGCAGGAACAAAGACCGCGATTTTACCTTTAGAATACTTTTAATTTGCTGGTTAGAATCGAATAGCGTCATAAATTATCCATAAAATAAACCATTTGTTTTTATTTGGTTAGTTGATTTGGTCTTTCTATAATTTGAATGCCATAATTTTTTCCGACATTACCATTTCGTAATAATTCACGATGTCAATGAAAGTATCTGCATTGCGAAAGACTACAGAAAAGTCGAAAAAGAATGCAGCAGTAACTAATTCTGGACCAACTCTGGGAATCCCGCAAGAAGGAAACAATGAAATTAGACGATATTCGGGTCGAGCAAGCGAATTGCTACTGCCTGGAGATGCAGATGATGCACATTCCAACACTAGCCGCACAAGTTTCAATGTCCCCAACGTGGAACAACCAGAAGTTCAAAGGGCTGGAGTCAAATCAGAAGATGCATATCTCGATTTGAGGAATCAAACTGAAATAGTTGAACGAAATGTAGCTATTGGAGAAGCTGAAGTGCTTAAAAATAAGGAAATTGCATTCTTGATGCGCCAAAATGAAATGGCAATCTCAAACTTGACTACTGCGCAAGTAGTCTCGCATCTAATCTAGAATATCGACTTTCAGAAAATGAAGCAATTGTACGACCGCACGCTTGTAGCTAGGCGTGAAAGAAAGCTGAACAAGCGAGAAACCAGAAAAACTATCAGAGGAGCGAAAAAGAGAGACTTGATTATTCAGCAACAAGAAAAGTCTGCGCTTGCTGCGTCCAGAGTAAAAGAAACAATTGCTGAAAAACGTCTTGCTTTCGATTTGCTGAATGCGCATATGAAAGAAGTCCATGATACACAGCGAAATACTCTGATTAGCTCTCAAGACAGAAAACAGAATTACGAGAAGCTTATCTGTGACTTGGAAACTAGTACGCTCAAGGTATTCGCTGGTTAATGCAGCCTGAAGTACGAAACACAATCATGAAAAAGCTGCAAGTTAGACACTCTCATCAAGGCCATCTAAACAAGCTAATTAACGACAACCTTCGAGAGTTCCAGTTACTAGAGTTGCAACATATCAAGGAAAAGTTTGAATTGGAAATGGTTTCATTTGATGAAGTTGGAAATAGAAAGATTGTCCATGAAAATAGACTTGCAGAAATGAAGTTGAGACATATGAATGAAATCCACGAAGAAAAAGAAAATGTAATGATGAAGAAAGAGGCTGCAAAAGAAATCCAGCTGCATCAAAAGCACGAAAGAGAGTTGAGAAAATTGCATAATGAGCAACGGCTGGAAAGGAAGCAGCTGAGAGCAAAACAATTGGAAAAGTAAATACCTCTAATGTAGGCTTGGGGCTGTATCTGGGAATCTTGCTTCGTCTAAAGGCGGTTCGATGCCTGGGTCAGTTGGTGGTTCAAAAATTGGCTCAAAAATTGGTTCAAAAGTTGGTTCGATTCAAGGATCTAAAATGGGTTCAGTTGCGAATTCTGCTCCGCGATCCAGAGACGAGTTTGCTGGAGCTGACGTCGTTACAGATGCCACCACAAATAAATCAACTCTGCAGCAAGGATTAGCTGATTTGCTCAGAGAAGTAGCCGATGAAGCTGAAAATAATGACGACAATGAAATAGAAAATGGAAGCAAGTATCCTAAATCAGTGCAGCTGTTGATGATTAAGCATCGAAAAGAACTATCGGAACTGGAAAGAGAAATCAAAAAGGAATTAAACGATTTCTCCCTTGCTTATGAAGTCAAATCGTCAGATATGGAAGCAGCTCAACAAGCAGCCTGTGAAACTTTACTTGAACAGCAGTATAATCTGGTCGAAGAGACTAGAGAAGCACAAGAAAAGGAAATCAAGATGGAAGAAACCATGCACGACAATGAAATGAAAATGCTTGTCGAAAGAAGAGTACTAACAAGTGTCCTTGGATCCATTTCAGATGGCATCATCAACATCAATCCGCAAGGAATAATTACAAGATTTAACAGGGCTGCAGAAACTATCTTCCAATGGAAAGCTTCTGATATTCTGGGTAGAAATGTTTCTTTGTTGATGGGAGATGATAATGCTGAAAAGCACAACCATTATATAAAAACCTACCTTACTACTGGTGCTGCAAAAGTAGTAAATTCTGGCAGAAGAGTACAAGGAAAGAGAAAAGATGGAACACACTTTACGATGCATTTGTCAATCAGTGAACTTAAAGAAGGTGAGATGCATTTATTCACTGGCATTGTTCATGATTTGACCGAAGAGGTACCTGGAATTAACATAGATTGCCGAGGAAGAACGGCAAAAAGCCATTGAAACTGCCAAAAAGAAAGAGCTGGAAGCGTTTGCAGAGAAATTGGACCATGAATCAAAGAAATGTGATGATTTGCTGCGCCAGATTTTACCTGCATCTGTTTCTGAAGCATTGATGAATGGTAGACAAGTAGAACCACAACATTTCGCAGCAGCTTCGGTCTTTTACTTTGACTTGGTCGGATTTACCACAATATCCGCGCAGGTATCACCTTTAGAGATTGTTGGGTTGCTGAATGACTTGTATGAACAATTCGACAACGTAATTGCAAACTACGATGCATACAAAGTCGAAACTATTGGTGACTCTTACATGATTGCATCTGGTGTTCCAAAAGAAATAGAAAACCATGCTTCAGAATTAGCTAAAATGGCAATCCACCTACTTGAAGTAGCCAAGGGATGGGTTTACAAACCAAATCCAAATATCAAGATCCGATTGAGAATGGGAATAAACAGTGGACCGGTGATCACCGGTGTGGTAGGCACAAAAATGCCTAGATACTGTTTGTTTGGAGAAACTTGCATGATTGCATCTAAAATGGAATCTTCTGGATCCCGTAATTACCATTAATCTAGCAATGAGGATTCATATCAGCGAAGCAACGCACGACTTGCTGAGCAAAGACGAGACTTTTAGAATGACAAAGAGACAAGAGGTAGAAATCAAGGTAAGCGGAATTAATGGCAGGGGAAAGGCATTGTTACAACTTATTGGCTTGACTCCAAGGACGAGTTCGATCCGCTTGGACAAGAAATAATCACTCAATAAATTTCATTGAACAGTTATAGTATAGCTGTCACAGTCGCATTCTCCAAATTCTAAAATCGCTGTGGAAACGTACATTCTGTCTTACTGGCTATTTTGTTTTGACGACTCTGTGATATCCACTAGTGATAATTGCCAGATTGTTTCAAAGGGGCTACTTTTTCTTTTCCATTTCTCAGTCACATACCAAGTCACAATAATATGGACGTAGTCACTTTTCTAACTTAGTTCCAGTTAAAGCAAGATGTCCCGCAACAAAAGCTTCCAGTACGTGCGTTACTAACAGCAGGCAAGTGTATTTCTAACCATAGGTAACAGCCGACTAATTTTAGGTTTGAATGAATTTAATTTAGGTATGGGTGCAATTAGCAAGATTCGGTCTGGATCAAGTACATGTTGATCTGGTTGGTAGGCAGACTCAGTTGCATGTACATCCGCAAACACATATGGACGGTCTGGTTCGGCAGCTGATTCATGACGATGCATTTAGAGACGAAACAGCAAACTTGGGAACAGCAAAGCTCAGAGTGTTTACTAGACTCGTGCTTAATAATGGCAGACATGCTCCGATTGAGGAATTGGAACCGTATACGCTCGTGGACGGGCTGGGACAGAATGGAACGATGCCGTTGATTGTCGTCGCTCCGCCAAGGAATAATCTTTCATTTGGAGAAGAAATGGAATCGCTAGCTTATTCTCAGAATGCACAATACACAATGGTAACCGCAACTAATCTAGCCATATATGGTCCAGCCAATGAGACATTCAGTACTCTTTGCTAACATAGCTTGGACTAGCAATACCAACTTATGAAGACTATGGAGATGATTCTAAACCTAGACGCAAAAAAGCCGGCTCAGATTCACCAAATTCCAAATCAATCGAGGAAAAACGCAAGGCAGATAGGATCAGACAGCGTAAATGCAGAGCTAGGAAAAAGGTATTTTGGATTTGACGAAGCAACTAAAGCTGCAGCAAGAGATGCAGGGACTGGCAGAGTTGCCGGGAATGGCGTCTTTTAGTCAACAAATTCAAATACCACCAGAAATGCGTGATTTTAAATAAATAGTAAGTTATTACCAGTGATCTGTCTACGTGCGAAACAAGACCTTGTAAACCCAAGCAGTCCAGCCTCACACGAGTCTCTTTGCATATGTAATTAATCGACGCTAGCATTCAAAACGTGCTGATATTTTTTGCAAAAAATGCAAGCGATTTTTGTTGGCACTGGAACAAGCGGGAACGTACCATACATTTCTTGTTTAATCGAAGAGCCAGTGACCTGCAAGGTATGCAAATCAGCGCTCCAGACCACACAACCACCAACTGAATTATCGTTACCACTGATAAGTAAAAACAGAAGGAGGAATACCTGCTGTCTAGTCCGTGTTCCCCATCCTGATGGCCGCATGAGGTTATTGCAGTTAATATAGGAATATACTCATTGACTGTGGAAAGACGTTTTACGAATCTGCATTGACGTGGTTCACACAGTACCGGATTCGAAATTTGGATGGGGTGATACTAACCCATGGACATGCAGATGCAATGATGGGTACATTTTACTAATGAAGGCTTGGATGATTTGAGGCAGTGGACAATGGCACCAGGGAGTAAACCAGGATTGCAAGAAACAGTGAACATCTATTTGGATGCGGATACGATGAAGGTAGTCGGCAGTGCATTTCCGTACATGGTTGATAAGGCGAATGCTACTGGTAGTGGTGAAGTTGCTTCATTAAAATTCCATTCAATTAGTGATTCAGAGCCGTTTGAAATTGATGGGATACGCATCCAGCCGTTCAAAGGTTTCTTTTGTTAATTCAGTGGAACATGGTAAAGTAAAAGGCGGCGAGCCTTACTATGCTCTTGGATTCAGGATTAATGATTTTGCATACGTGTCAGATACAAATAGGATCCCACAAGAGAGTATGGATGTAATTAAAGGATCAAAGACAATTGTAATGGATGCACTTAGACGTACTGTTTATTAATTGTAGCGGCACCGCACTCGTCCCATTTTTCATTCCAGCAAGCTTTCGACACCCTGGAGCAGCTCTTGCCAGATGAAGGCAAAGGCTACTTTGTTGGTCTAACGCATGACCTTGACCATGACCAAATTATTGAATGGATTCAAGACCAGCATGGTTCAAAGAACATTACGTGTGCTTACGACGGACTAAAGATTGATATTAAATAAACATTGTGCATTATAGCAAACTACTGTACTTGTAAATACAAACTTTTTTATTAATCAAATTTCCGAGTCGACAGAGCTACTTCTTTGCACCGCCAACAACCCGTTCTTGTTTAAAAGATTAACAAAATCTTGGATGATCTGTGATTGTAATTCCACCCGCTGTTTCAGCTGAGTGATTTTTTCTGCATCGGGTAAATCACCTGGGATAGGTTGGAGAGTCTGAGATAAAAGTGGATGTGCTTGTGCTAGAATTTCTTGTGTTGTTGCATCAATTACTTTGAATCTGCTCTTTCTATCTACCGTTAATCCTAGCTTACCGCCTGTGGAGGCAATCGAGCTTACAGTAGCTTGATTTGGAGACATTGACAATGGGTTATCGGTGATGACAGTAAACTTTCTTGGAATTTTGGGTCCTTCAGTAGCAGGGATAACCGGCGATGTTTTTGCACTTGGCGGCAAGTTTTGGAAAGCAAATCTACCAGCTTTTCTCTCTAGAGCTACTGTTAACTCGGAAATTACAATTGTAATTTTCAGACATGTTTGTTTCAGACGATCCTGTTAGCGTTTGTGTCAGTGGTAAATTTGGCAAAACTGGAGCAGCTCCTGAATTGCTTGTAACACTGTTAGCATTTGCACCTAGATTTGTCATGCTTGCTTGTGAATTGACACTAAACCTTCCCTTTTTCACTTCAGGAGCTGCTGGCGTTTCAGGCTGCGGTTCGGGTTTGACAGCTGGTGCATTTGGATTATCAACTACGAATCTACTTTTCCTTGGGAGAGTTGAATCTATGGACCCTTTATGTTCAGATTCTCTAACTTCTACCATTAATAGCTCTAACCTCCAAACGATACAGACTTTGGTCTTTCCAATGTGTTTGATGGATCATTGGTTAATTCGTCTCTAATGATATTCTCCAATCTCTTTTCATCTTTTTTCTCTGGGTATGGAAGTGATCTTTCACCAGCAGACTTGTCATCGAAATCCCATTCATCTCCAGTCTTTTCCGCAGTCAGCTCCTCCAAATTTACTTGCGACTGCGTTCTATGCTGTCTCTCAGTAATTGGTGTCAAGTCTTTCAACAATGTCCCAACCAAATACTGTGGTTTCTTGGCTGTTTTAAAGAACGGGTGGGTCAACAATTTTTCTGCAGTTGGTCTCTTTGTAGGATCTTTTTGGAGACATGAATCAATCACATCTTTGAATGATTTCGAGTATTTATGGAATGTCTTTTCGCGATCCAAAGTGGGAGGACTATTCTGTAATGTCAACATCAACACTTTCTAGGATTAATGGCATGTACCATTGGCGGATACTTTGCGTAGGGAGCGTGTCCATTGGCAAGCTCGAGTGCTGTGATACCAAAACTCCAGACATCAGCTTTAAAATCATATCCAGATTGGTCCATAACTTCTATTTGTTAGTTTTTTATAACCTGGGGCCATCCAACACGGAGTCCCGACAAACGTTTTTCTGCTGGCGTTTCTATTCCCATTTTCACTCAAAGATGAGGAAACTCCAAAATCTGCAAGTTGAACTAACCCATCGGTATTCACCAATAGATTTCCAGCCTTAATATCACGGTGAATCAGCCCTTGCGCATGCAAATACTCTAAACCCTGTAAAACTTGCTTGAGAATAGTTGCAATAACGGCTTCCTCCATCCCGTTCTTGTACGCTGTTTTCATAATATCCAATCCAGATCCGGCAGATAAAAACGGTGTGACAATAAAGAGCTTGCTCCCATTAACAAACGATCCATAAACTGGCAGTAAATTCGTGTGCTTTGATAAAGTCATAATCTGCAGTTCGCGCTACATTAACAAATATTACTCGCAATTCATCAATTTGATTACGTTCAAACAAATCCAAATCTATAACTTTGATACTCACAGGCAAGTTTTGCAACTTGTAATTTGCCAAGTATACGGTTGCTGACGAGCCTTGACCTTTGGTTAGTAGCGAGTACCAATAACTTGTTTTAATTCATAATCTTCTGGTTTCATTGAAAATCCTTCGGTTGGTACAGCTGTATTTGAGGTTGTACGTCGCATAGTTCCGTTTAGTCTCATTCCAATCCCTCCTAGTTTGGCTTCGATTGCATCCTTTGCTGTTTCAGCTATAGACTGCCTTCGCTCCATTTTATTTGCGGATTGTAAGTTCAAAATTTCTTCCTCTCTCCAACAGCCACTTTCACGTTTTTTGCAATGATGAAATATTCAGAATTTAGTGCTTGAAAATTCAAAAACTTTGCCGTTCGAGGATACCACTGGTTGAGAGATGTTTGTCCGTGTTATATGGTTGCCCAAAAGTTTCTCGTTTGTTTTATTCCCAGAGCATATCTTTATGACCAGGCTGAACTCGCCGTTTGATTAGCACAAAGAAACAAACTGTGTGCTTGGTGGAACACAACTTTTGGTCACCAATTGACTAAAGAATCTCAATTTAGCCCATTGGATCGTTGAACGGTGGCGGCTACCTGCTGATGACAATTGAGCAGCTATCAGACCTGATTCTCGTCAGACAACTCTAGATTCGTACTCGCTACACTGCAAAGCAATTTATTCAAGTAATTCAGCCAATCTGCGACAAGCTTCATCCATCTCTTCTTCGGTAGCATAAGAATAAGAAGCCCTGACATACCCAGTATCTCTCTTGTTTGGATAAAATTCCTGCATTAGTAAAAGTTACCACTCCAGGCACGAGCAGGATTTTGGCTTCGCGAGCTTTGTTTGTTATCAGGTCGAATGAATCTTTGATTGGTAGTTTTATCCATACAAACATGCCAGCTTCAGGTACAGTCCATTCCGCCTTGCCTTTCAAGTGAGTTTCAAGGCTCTTTAGGAATGCGTCTCTTCTTTTTGCATAGAAACCGGCAACCGTTCTTGTATGTTCCAAGAATCCGTTTACCCCCCATTTGTTCAGGACAGTATGGACCAAAAGCTGGCTTACACCAGATGGATGCAAATTAGTAGCCATTCCGTGTAGTACAATTCGTTCAATTAAAGCTGGTGGGCCAGATACCCATCCAACACGCATACCTCCAGACAAAATCTTTGATACAGAATCAAAACGCAACACCCTGCCATCGCAATCTAGTGAAAAGTAACTAGGAGTAAGAGGAGTCTTGAATTGCAAATAATAATATGGATCATCCTAAATTAATAAAAAGCACCTCCAAAATAATAATATTATACCGTTGTGCGATATCGTATACTCTCTTTTTCCTTTCGTAAATAGTAGATAACCCGGTTGGGTTGCCAGCAGTTGGAACAGTGTACAACACTTTAGGTCTCGTTTGAGCATCCGGCCAGTTTTCAAGTGCTTGTTCCAGTGCATCCGGCTGAATTCCTTCACTATCAACAGGTATTTCCAAAAACTTGGCCCCCAATGGTCGGAGGAAAGCCAATATCCCGACATATGTTGGTGTTTCAATCAGAATTGTGTCTCCAGGATTGATCAATGCTTCCATTGCCTTGGTAATCAAATCTTGGCTTCCATTACCTACGCAAATGTCATAAGATTGATAAGGCGGATTATGAACTTGCTCTTGCAATTGGCGTAACCAATCAACTAATTGCGATTCGCCAGAAGTCGTGCCATACTGGAGCGCTTTATCCAGCACTTTATCTTTCAATTCAATAGTTTCGCCAGTCTTTAATTTTACGGAAATGGATTCAAATGGAAATGTTTGAGTGTTGGGAAGACCTCCTCCTAATGAAATCATTCCAGGAACTGAAAGGTATTTTTGCATCGCCCGAATTGCCGAGTGTTTGCGTAGCTTACTGTTCTCTGAAAAGAATTTTGTATAGTCCATTATTTGGTTAAAAGTTGAAAATCTTTTCATCTCTATGGTTCTTGGAGTTGGAAATTGAGCGCGTGATAATTATTTTTGAGTAAGATTACGGTTGGCCAAAACCGTGGTGAACCCGTCGATTCAACCAAGGCCATATGGAATCCAGTGTCCATCTGCTGGGAATTGAATTGCCATTCTCAAATGAGCCTGACCATAGATTGAGAGTGCTTTTACTGAATTATCGACAGCGCTATTTACAGCAGTAAATAGTAGGATCAAGACTATGGCTCCAAAACCACTTGAAATAATACTCAGTGGAATAATTCCAAGAATGTTTCTCCATGGACTACTGGAATAGAAATGGCTCATTCATTTCATGGTAAAACTTTTTGGTAGGAACAATTTTCAAACATTAGCAAGGGTTAGGGCTAATTTTTTTTTCAGGCATTTGCACTGCTTTTTTTCTCACCTTACAAAACAAAATGGTAGGAGCAATCAATGCAGCAAATGCGACAAAGAACAGGACTAACAATAGGATTCCGCAAAAGCTGCAACAGCAAAGAATGCTCGTGTCACCAAAGTATTAGGACGTACCGGATCACGGTAAATACAAATTAATTATAGTGGTGGAGTCACTCAAGTCAGAGTTGAAATCATGGAAGAAGGAAACCGTTCCATCATCCGTAACGTTAAAGGCCCAGTTCGTGAAGGAGATATTTTAGTTCTATTGGAATCCGAACGTGAAGCCAGACGTCTTCGTTAAATATGTTTAAATAAACAATTGGAATTTAATACAGGATAAAATTGGATTAAATGCGGATATTGGAGTATTGTTTTCACTCAGTTGGAGTAATGGGAGGCTGTAAACGACTTTGAAGTAATTCGTTTTATCCATTTTGAATATTCTAAATTATAAGCAAACAGCGAATACTTGGTGAGACAAGATGAGCACCTCTTACCAGTCTGCAGAAATCTCCAAGTTTAGTTCTGTTATGATAGTTGTCCAATAGTTGAGTTTGTAAAATCAAAAAACAAATGGCGACGCACACCATTTTAGTAACGATATTTGAAGGTACACGGAATAATAACGCAAGGGAAAAACTTTATAAAGCGTCATGACCAAGTATATATCCAGTGCAGGTTCAACAACGAGATCCTCACCACAGATCCAGTCCTACAGTCGAAATCACCAATATTTGACACTGAGCTGGCTTGGGATATAGAGCACAAACAACTCTCCTTCTTGCGGTCCCAACGAGGTATACCCTGACTTATCCAGCAACCCTAAAACTTCAAGTTTACTCGATAAACAACCACTCCCAGCGCGAACTTTTGGGCTATATTATACTCGACCTGCGTGCAGCTAGCGGACAGCCGCCGTACGCAGAGAAATGGTATACGCTTATCAACACAAAGAATACTTCGCCTTTCAAACCGCAGCTGAAATTATCTTTTGCAGTTTCCAGTGCGAAAACTGCGTTTATCCTTGAACCAAAGAGTCCAAACTCTAAAGTCAACAGTCCGTCAATCAGACCTAAAGTTCATTTGACTAGTGAAGGGTATTATCAAGTTGGGCCGTACGACAAGAACCAGCATACTTATACTTTATGGATTACCATTGCTTTTGCACAGCATTTATTATTGATCAAGCCAGAACCGAATCAGATTGATTTCTATTTCTATTATACTTTATTAGGTGCAGATATACAAACTGGTAGATTCCAAAATTTGTCTGATCCAAATTTCCCAGCTGAACGTGTTTCTATTAGGTTTAGAGCATTTCCTTCCGATTTATCTCTCTTGTTGGTTCAAATCAACAAGCTGGTTATTTATCTGTGCCAAGGAAGTGTGGTGCTTGGAGTTTGCGAGGTATCAATGCAAACTCTTGCAAAGAAAGTAGATCAGGACGATGTAGTATTTGAAGAAAACGTTTATCCACTTGTTGGAACCAAGATGGGAGTGGATTTTGGCAGTGATGGAATTATTCCTGGTATTGGAGTTTCGTTAGCACTGAAACGAGGAGAATTTGAAGGAGCTGGAGTTGTCAGGGAAAGCAATGCCTTTGAGAGTGTTCCGCAGACTCCAATCTTTACTTTAGCCAAACCGGATATTCCAAGCAATGTCGCGCACAACACTGTTATTGCAACCGACAAACCCATTACTCCAGTCCAGGTTGCAGAGGCAAAAAAAGACACGAACAAACCGAATTTCGTTGATAACCACAATGCAAACACAAAGACATCAGGGACTAATGCAAACACAAAGGCGTCAGCAGCAGAAAAGCCAGTCAAGTTGCTTTCTGTGGATGTACAAGAACCAAGAACTTCTATGGATGACAAGAGAAAGAATTCAACAGTCGAATCAACGAATATCCCACCTGTACAAGTACCAGATTCAAATTATTCAATTTTGAATCAGAGCCATAAATTACAAAGGGAATCTGAAATTTCCCACCGGACCGAAATACAGAATAATGCAAAGACTAGCTACGAGCTATTTGGGGCAACGTCAAATGAATGGCACCAATACAGATTCTCTATTGAATTGCGTTCAATTAGAGATTTCAAAATGAAATCAGCTCAAGTATTCTTGCAGTACACTTATGCCCCATTTGGCAGCTCAACTCCTACTTCTACTCATCCAGTTGTTCAAATTGTACAGAACGAGGCTGAATTTTTGCTTCCGCATTCATTTTGTGCTTTTGAATTTGCAATGCTGCAGGATCAGCTAGAAGCCGCACTAGAAACAGTACCGCTACTAGTTAAAGTATTCCATAAAGATCCGCATCAAAAGAACATCCTGTTGGGCGAATGTTCGGTTGAGCTCCATCATATTTTGCAAGCATCAAAAACAAGTAGTGGCTCGCAATCACTCCAAACCCTAGATATATTTACTCCTATTATTTCTTCAGGAATAGTTTCTGAAAAGTACAAGAGCTTTGGAGAGTTGCGCACTATTTTTTCCCTTGAAGATTTTGGACAAATTGACATGGATGAGCTTGGAGGAAAAACTAAGGATGGTGGAAAGGTAGAGTTGGATAAACGATATACATTTCAATCTAATAACGATATTCATGGAACAATCCAGTATGAAACTGCGGTGGAACTGGAGTTTTGGAAGCATACAGAGCAGGAAAAGTTTTTACTTGAATTGGCAGAGAAAGAACGTCAATTGGAAGCCAAGTATGAAAAAGAGTATGAAGCAAGGGAAAGAGAGCGCGAAGCAATAATGCATGCCAAATTACATGAATACAAAGATAAAGTGGCAAAACTTGGTGAACTTGCAAATAAATTACAAGATCGAGAAGCGTTGATTAGAAAGGCAGAGAGTGATTTAGCGAATAGATCAAAGCAACTTGAAATTGATACTCTGCGGCAATCGGATGCACAGAAAGACTCAAACAAACGGTTGGCAGAGTCACTGTCCCATGCCACTCAGCTATCACAGCAGCGATTGGAAGAAGCTGAAAAAAGCGCAAAGAACTATGAAAAAGAACGAGATTTAATACGTGCTCGCGTGTTGCAACTGGAAATTGAAAATGCAAAACTGAAATCAGACAAGAGCAATACCGTGATGATCCAGCAATTGCAGCAGGAAAAGGAAGTGCTTGAACAGAGATGTAAGCGGCTTGTATCATCACGACACGAGCTAAAGAAAAAGTACAAGCAAGTAGTTCAGCTGTACCAAGATACAAAGACAAAAGTATTGTCTGAAAATAGCGATACTAAATCCCAGCTTACGCAGCTCGCCAAACAAGTAACCGACTTACAAGAAAAGAAAGTTGAACCTAAAGTCAAGCCTGCTGATGAAAACAAGGAAAATGAACTGGATTCAAGTACACGCAATGCAATAGAGCGTATAAAAACTGAAAAAGCGCAGCTGCTAGAATCAGGACTGTACAAGGAAACCGATCCGCTAATCAAAGAATTCAACAGCAACCTAACGCTCTTGCTATCCAAATGAGTTAATAAACTTTATTTAATTGATTTGAATACGCTCATCGATTTCTTCTTGTTGTTTAGGCATAACCAATTCCAAAACACCGTCGTTCAACGTAGCTGTGATTTGGTCCCTAGGGACACTATAAGGCAAGCTAATCGATTTCGAGAATTTGTCTACTCGCTCTCTAATATGATACGAGTCACTGTCTTTCTCTATTTTTTCACCAGACAGATTCAACATGCTACCTTTTACTGAAATATTAATCTGGTCCTTTTTGTAGCCTGGTACATCTGCTTTCACGACATAATTCTTGCTTGTTTCTTTGAAATCGATTGATGGGAAATGAAAGTCTGTCAAGTGTGGTGTGTAAAACAGCAAGTCGTTGTGTAGTGGGAATTGTTTCAAGTGTGTAGCTGCTCGCAGTTCAGGAAATATTTTGCTTATTAATGACATTGGGGTTTGGAATAGATGGAGGTTTTTATAGGTTTGTGTGACTCATTGTCATGCATTGTTGATTCGATCCTGTTTCTAAAATGTTCCAGAACACGTTTGGCGGTTGCTGAATGTTCTAGGTTGGTTCCGTGATAATAGTACCGAGAATGCACTCAGGCATTGTGCAGGCAAAATTGGGTTGACAGGCTGTATTCTTGATCTGTTTAGCAAATATTTTATAGAAAGAGAATAAAGATTATCAGTGAAAGCTTCGGTAACAGTATTTTATTTACATACCTTCTATTACTACAGTACTAATGGGAAATTACTTGCACAGGTATACGCAAAGTATACTTGTTTCCGTCTTCAACCTCAACATCAACAGAAAGCAAATGCTGGACATTGATATAATTCCCCTTGACATCAGGGCCAACGAAATCTTGCAGTCGTAAAATTTCCAGTGGCATCATTACGGTTCCATCCTGGATTTCAAAATCAGATTCCGATAGATGGACAGTAAGCAAGTTTTTTTCTTCTTTTTTGATTATATTCATTGATACGTCCCATGAATGAGGTCTGTGCTTTACTCGGAGACCAGTTTGTTCAACCAGGGAGTATTTCACGCTATTGATTTTGCGTGTGCCCACCACAACCAGCTTTGGTCGGAATGGGCTGATTAGAAATTGAGTATCGTCATCGGAATGTAAGAGTAGTATTCTAGACCCTTCGATTGAAAACAACAAGTTTGAAGGATTGGCGAATATTTGGTACGTAGAAAGTAGCTTATTGACGACATTGGTAGGAATGACGACATTAAGCTTGCTATTACAGATATTAGTCTTGTTGAAATAAAATTCAACTTTATATGAGATGCTGGCATTGGTGACTTTGACTGAGCGCAAGAAACCCTCGGGAGAAATCGGCTGTTGGACGCTGATTTGATCAGTGAACTTTTCTACTTTGTATTCCTGGCTGAGAAATACATGATCTTCAGATATCTTGTTCATGACAGATTCAGTGCCGATTATCTTGAACGAGAAATTGCCCTGGGTGTTTGAAGTTATTGTAAAGTTGAAAAATGGGGATTCTTTTGCAATAAGGATTTCAGGGATGATGTGTAAGGTAATTTGCCTTGTTCCCGAGATGTAGACATGTCGGGAATTGCTTGGCAGTGGAATAGGAACTTGGTAAGGCATATTGACCAGAGAAAGGAAAACGTTTTTCAAGCCGCCCAAATCGGGTCAAATGACGAGATTGGCAGCCACCTTTATTTTGGCTGTGCGTTAAATCACATTAACAATGTCTGTGATGGTCATTCCGCTCCAATAATCGTTTTGTCTGTTTCCAAGTTCGGCAATGAAGTGTACAAATTGCCAATAACATTACAAACCAGCTACTCATTTATTAGATATTAATGGGAAATAACTTGGATTGGAATCCCAAGAGTATAGTTGTTCCCATCTTCAACATACACATTAACACTCAAAGAATGTTGGATGCTGATGTAATTGCCCTTGACATCCGGTTCAACAAACTCTTGCAATCGTAAAACTTCCAGTAACATTAAAACAGTTCCGTCTTGGATTTCGAAATCTTCTGGTTCCAAATTGACGTTCAGGAGTGCGCGTCGATCTTTTTTAATGACGTTCATTGAAGGATCCCAGCTATGCGGTCTGTATTTAACCTTGAATCCAGTCTCTTCTACCAACGAGTAGCTGACCCTTTTAATCATTTGTCCGCCAACAATTACCAGTTTTGGTCGGAATGGGCTGATCAGGAATTGACGGTCTTGATCAGTGTGTAGAAACAAGATCCTTGAACCTTCAATTGAGAATAGTAGATTAGATGGGTTGGCAAACAGTTGGTAATTTCTTGGTATTTTCTCTTTCCAGCTGTTTGGAATGGTTACATACAGTCGACATGTACAAATATTGATTTTGTTGAAATAAAATTCAGCTTTATACTTGATACTGCCGTTCTTTAGTTTGACTGAGCGTAAAAATCCTTCAGGTGAAATGGGTTGACTGACATTGCCAAATGGACCACTGATCCTGTATTCTTGTTGGAGGAAACCATGCCTCTCGTTCATTACAGTCTCGGTGCCAATAATCTTGAACGAAAACATGCCATCAGTATTGCTATTAATATTAAATCCAAAAAATGCAGGATTTTTTGACGAAAAGGTTATTTCTGGGTTGATGAGTACTGTAATTTGTGTTTCACCAGACAAGTAAACGTATCTGGAATTGCGTTTGGTTTCGATTGACATTTTGGTTCATTGTGGAATGGTCAAAATTGTGGGTTTTATATGGAGAAAGTTCTACCACAAATATGTGGGCAAAAAATTACCACAGATAATGTGTGATTCTCAGCCGACACTATGACGCAAAATTAAACTATCTGGTTCTTTTCTACTTTTATTGTATGAATAATGAAGTATCGACATTTGCACAAGCAGTGTTGACAGACGCAATGTTGTTTTTGACGTTTTTGGAGTGATCAGCGATTTTGGCTTGGTCGCCAGTAATATTGGCTTCGTTCAGCAAGCATTGGTTCTTTAACACTTTGTTGCGGAGTTTTTGGCACTGAATGGCAGCTTTGGTCTTGGCATCTTTGGCTGCAGCTATTGCAGGATTGAACAATTGCAATTCAGCAGATTCACCAAGCTCACCTTTTTGGGATAGGGTTTTTGGGTCAGATCCAGGCGGACATACCTTGTCAGCATTGGCCAGTGC